>BQNB010001400.1:0-22069 GCA_026074375.1 Tanacetum coccineum | reverse complement strand
TATATATATATGTTAGTTGCCTAGATCAACCCTTTTTTTCTCATCTGATTATTTTTGTTGTCAAAGATTATTGTCGTTGACAACAAAAGTTGTCCACCAAATTGCCGCTCCCTTCTAAAGGCAAAATAAGTCATGACGTAGCAAACGTCATAAAACATGAAGGAAACTGCGAAGCAATATATACAATTATGTCGTCAAATACAAGTCAATTTCCGTGCAAACGAGCAACAAAGAAGAAAAAGAGAAGAAGAATCGGCTTCAACATTCATCCAGTTTGTCCGTATCGAAGACCCCGTTCAAACTGCGGGGGAGTGTTAGACGCATAAATTATTGGCCCAAGTCATTGTGGGCTTGAGGTCCATTAGATCTAGGGTTTAGTAGCTTATTTCCAAAGCTGTGTTCTATTATAAATAGACATGCTTTGTTATGTAATGAGACGAATCAATCAATATCAAATTCTATCATCTTTCATAATTAGCCTCTTATTTGGAAAATAATGTGTTTTGTTTATATGATTGTTTGATACACAAGAAATAAGCCTTAACAAACGTAAACAAAAGTCGCAACATACAAAGAGAATAAGATATTGAAAAATATAACTCGATGATTTTTTTAATTTTTTTTTTGTATTATGACATTATATGTACATGATCTTTGTTTAAATATGTAATATTGTAATGTATTTTTTTTAAACAAATACTATAATGTACTCAACAATCATGTTTTATAGCGACTCATGACTTGCGAAATATCGAAGTTTCTAATAGTAGTTTGGTCGTTAATTAGGTACATACTTATTCAAGTACTTATTTAAATATAACTAGCCAAAAATTTATGACAACAGGGTGTTGAAATTGAAGATCATTTGATGTTAACATAACCTAAAATTTCAGTTTTCTTTTAATAAAGTAAAATTAATGGCAATATATTTTTATTAAAATGCATTGTATTATTATTTGTATAAATAATAGATGAATACACGCAAGATTCACGTTATATGTAGTGGACCTGTTCTCACGGATCAAGGCTTCTTCATAAAAGCTTTCTAGAACCTACACATTTTATTTTTCATTTTCTCCAATACTTATTTGCTTATCCAAGGTATGGCTGAGCAAAACTAACCGGAAACCGAATCGAACCGACCATTTTCGGTACGGTTTTCGGTTTTGGATATTTAAGGTTTTCGGTTTCGGTTCGGATTAAAGCAAAGAAAAATACGTCAAAACTATCTATTCGGTTCGGTTTTGCTCGATTCGGTTCGGTTTCGGTTTGGTTTTTGATTTTGCTCGGTTCACTTCGGTTCGGTTTTCAGTTCATGTTTTCCTCAAAGTCGTTTTTCGGTTCGGTTCGGTTTTGAACCGATGCTCACCCTAATCCAAGGTTTTTAAAATCTGAATTTTAGTATATAATCATAAGATTAGACCGAGATCATATCCTGTTAGAATGACATTGTTTTTATAGGCGTTATAAAATTATTTAAATTACTTTACACTATATATAAATAAAGGGTGTATGTTGAATCTTGAAAATTGAAAAAATTGAAAAAATTGAAAAAATTAAAATTAAGCTATATGTTTAATCCTTAAATACTCAAATTTTTGTTATTTTTTTATTTATAACCCATAAACTTTTTTCTCGCAACGACTACAAATTAAACTTGTAAGTGTTTATTAAGGATCATACCAAAGCAACAAGTTCGCATGTATATATCACATCATGAAAATGTATATCAAAATTATGATTATAAAGTGTTTAATATAATTATCTTTTTATCTTCTATATTTTACAGAACTTTATGAATAAATTTGTAGTTGTTTAACTTGTGGTTCTAGAAAATAAGATCAGATCAAACGAGATTTTAAAATTATGTGGTTAATATCAGGATAATATTAAGATCCTATGTAAAAATGAGATCGTTTTTGCTTTGTAATATCATAAAATCGTAAGATTATAGAATCAGTTTCCAAATATTGACGACCATGACTTAATCTACTATATTTGTGCCAATCAAGATTAATGTTTTTGTTTGGCGTGCTCGCCTTGATCGTCTTCCAACTCGTGTAAACCTTGATCGTAGAGGAGTGACTTTAGATTCTATATGTGAACTTATTGTTTTCTCTCATGCTAATTAATGTCGAGCTTCAATTTTCAAGATTCCATATTACGGCTACACACATATATAATGCTTTTTGGTAGGCCAAACCTTCATATTCTTGTGATATTTTTTTACCTTTTCTAAAGTAGCTGAAAAAATTTAAAATATCTAGAGCTTGTATTACGTTATTAGATAATGTTAATGACTTGATACAGAGTCGTTTTGTAGTTTTCGATGCCCTAAGCAATAATAAAAAAATGTTTTATTAGACTTGTAAACTAAAAAGAAGTTACATATAAATTTGAATTATATGTTTAATTTAATATTATACGTATTTATAAGCAAAAACTAATAAATATACTCACTTATTAAGTAGGAGACATGTGGACTGCTTACTAACTTACTCCACCCTCCCTGAGATCCCTCTGAGCCGATATAAAGAAGTCAATATACATGTATGTTGTAATGTATGTCAATAAATCCGAATTATCATCTTAACATTTTTTTAGTAACCAAGACCCAATTATTCATAAGGGTTATCATCTATATAAGATCTTTGGAATTCAATGAATTGGCATGCAAGATATATTTTGTTGGAAGTAAAGTTTAGTTAAATACGAAAATGAAGATTTGGGGGTATAACCACTAACAACGTATCACTTAATAATAATAACTAGCCGACATGACACCACATAATCATTGTCTATTTTGTGTTTAATCATGTTTAATATTAGCCAGCATTTATAAGTGGCTAGCTTAATTACTCAGAAAAAAAGTAAGTTCACCTCGCATGGTTTACGTTATTGATTAGATAATGGAAAACCTCGTGGCTAGACTTATTATTCACTATTTATAGATTACAAATGTAGCCGTAAATATAATCCTAATAGACCTAAAGCCTACAGGCCAGACTTGGGCCAACTTATTTATTGGCTTATAGTTACTGGCTTATAATATTTTGGTAGCTTCTTGCATAATAAGCAATCAACAACTACTTAATTGTTAAAGTGATGATATCATATGTATTTGTAAATATATGGGTTGACGAGTTCAGCTCATTATTATCACTACACCGAGTCTTAATAATATACTAGTAGCTAAATATAAACATTGGTTATACTTTAGTTATGTATCATACGTGACCAAGCCCAGTCATACCCACGACCCAACAACCTGCTGCTCCACATCAGTCCGCCATCCAGGCCCACTTAGGGGTGAGCAGAGAAACCGAATACCGAACCAAAAACAACCGAACCGAACTAATAACCAAACCTAACATGCCAAAACCGAACCGAACTACAAACTTGGTTATCGGGTTGGATATGAGTTTGGCAATCTGAACCGAAAACCAAACCGAAAATCGAATTTATATAAATATATATATATATATATATATATATATATATATATATATATATATATATATATATATATTCCTGGTAAGACTAATCTGATGTTCGAAGGTTTGTATAATGTGATGTGGTGGCTTCTTTGGTGGTACCGGAATCAGAAGATATTTGAAGCCAAAGCTCCCAATAAAGCGGTGTTCTTTGACGATGTTATTGCTAAATCTTTTTATTGGTGTAGGTATAGAAGTAAAGCCTCATTTAGTTGGAATGATTGGCTTAAAAATCCAAACCTTATTATCTTGTAATTTCTAGCTCCTTGCTAGTTTTCTAATAATATCGCCGTTCAAAAAAAAAAAATTTAAATGAAAATAATAACGACTTTTGCATTTTGTTACCGTTTAAAAAAAAAGTAAAAGTAAAGTTATCTTTATATTAGTACTCTATTATATATACACAATATATACATCTCATTTCAACTCCCTCTCTCTCCCACAAACAAAAACACACACTTCGGTGTTGTTTGTTTATTAAGAGGCTCTGAATCTGATTCGGATATCTGAATCTGAATATTTGGTAGAAAAGCTTGAATCTGATTTCCATCTTAATCTGAATAAGTGGTTGAGAAATCTGAATTAGAATGAAATAAAACTGTTTGTTTTGGTAAAAATGTCTAGATGTGTTTAACTACAGTTTTTACAATTTAAATATAAAACTATTGCATTCACACAAGAAATAAACTTCATTAAATAAAAAAATAAATTTTATAATATAATCAATTTAAAATCTGAATTGAACTACTTAAAATGATTAACTAAATAAGTCGCGTTAGAATTGAGATGTATGAGTTCGAAAACGTACCTTCAATTTAAACAAAATATGAGTTGACACATATCATCTTATACACTTTTTATCGAACAAAACATATGCAATGATTATATTTAATACTTTTAATACAAAAGAGAAAGGTGGATTAAGAAAAAAAATCAAGAAATAAAAAAAACAAAAAAAAAATCATAACAAAGTAAGAAAAAAAAAAGAAAAAAAAGACATTAAGAGGTGTTAAGACACCACTTCACATCTAGTTCAGTAAGAGATTTATGCCTCTTACTGCATCTTAATGATCAGAAAAAGACAAATGCTCTTAACATTGTTTGCCTCTTACTGCCTCTGAATGACTTGAAAAGAACAAACAGTCTTAATTACCCAAATGTCTGACCGCGTCTGAACAAGTCAGATTAAAATGTTGTTAAGAGACATTTCTGAAAAAACAAACACCACCTAACTAAAGTAAGCTCGTTCAGAACTAGCAATATCCAGAAAGCTGTACATGTTGGCATCACGGGTGATCACGGTCTAAAACCAGACCAGACCGAACCGAAACCGATTTTGGCCAAACCCCGGACCGAAGACCGGACCGAAATGGTCTGGTGCGGTCCGGGTCGGTCCGGTCTGGCCCAATAAGGTATAATTGCCGGTTTTTTCGTAAGAGCGAACAAGATCGGATCAGACTGGACCGAAGACCGAAAATAAGAAAAATGACAGACCGGGGACCGGACTGAAATAGGTTCGGTCCGGATTCTCGATTCGGTTGGGTTCGCGGTCCGTTTTGCTCACCCTTACACATAAACATGCATAGTCATTCTTCACATGTCCATATACAGAGGGGTCTCGGAAGAGTGTGCAAGAGGTGCAGTCGCACGGGGCCTCCACTTTGATGGAGCCACATTTTTATTAGTTCTGCATATAAATACGTGTCATATTAAAAGGAAACACTTTACTTTAATAATGAACAAAATAACAGTAACTTTCATTCCATTTTTTTTCTTCCTTAAGTACCACTCGAGAACACAACCTCTCCCGTTTTATTTTTATTTTCTTTCTTAACTCTAATTCGTGAATACAGTGTAAGCTAATAAAGTTTTTTTTTTAAACTCTTCACTCAAGACTAGGGGTGAGCAAAACGGACCGCAGACCGGACCAGATCGAGAAACCGAACCGAACCAGACCGGACCGAACCTATTTCGGTCCGGTCCTCGGTCCATCCTTTTTCTTATTTTCGTTCCTCGGTCCGGTCCAGTTCGGTTCGATCTTACGAAAAAACCGGCAATTATGCCTTGTTGTACCGAATCGATCCAGTCCGATTTTGATCGATCCGGTTCGATTTTCAGACCTTGAGCACCCCTACTCAAGACTACACTTACCCTCGACTGACTCACAAAACTTATATTAGTACACGGTTCGATATAAAAAAGAAAATGACGAGGTGTATGGATCGATGAGGTGAGTCAAATAATGAACTCTCTCATACGCGCCACATCGCACTTCTTTTAACCCACTTGCCTCCCAAGTGTCCCTTACATATGTTTTTAAAAACAAAGTCAAATTGTGGGTTAAGTTTGCCAGCTAAAAAAAAAAAAAAAAAAAATAAAAAAAAAAAAAAAAAAAAAAGAAAGAAAACAAAAAAAAAAAAAAAAAAAAAAGAAAAAAAAAAAAAAAAAAAAAAAAAAAAAAAAAAAAAAAAACCTAAAAAAAAAAAAAAAAAAAAAAAAAAAGAAAAAAATAAAAAAAAAAAAAAAAAAAAAAAAAAAAAAAAAAAAAAAAAAAAAAAAAAAAAAAAACAAAAAAAAAAAAAAAAAGAATAAAAAGAAAAAGAAAAAAAAAGAAAAAAAAATAAAAAAAAAAAAAAACAAATAAAAAAAAAAAAAAATAAAAAAAAAAAAAAAAAAAAAAAAAAAAAAAAAAAAAAAAAAAAAATAATATAATAAAAAAAAAAAAAAAAAAAAAAAAAAAAAAAAAAAAAAAAAAAAAAAAAAAAAAAAAAAAAAAAAAATAAAAAAAAAAAAAAAAAAAAAAAAAAAAAAAAAAAAAAAAAAAAGAAAAAAAAAAAAAAAAGAAAAAAGAAAAAAAAAAAAAAAAAATAAAAAAAAAAAAAAAAAAAAAAAAAAAAAAAAAAAAAAAAAAGAAAAAAAAAAAAAAAATCAAAAAAAAAAGAAAAAAAAAAAAAAAAAAAAAAAACAAGTCCTTTTTCCCATTCGATCACCCAAACTTTGTAGACTTGTACGTATTCTCTTATCACATTCTACCAACCTACCAAACTAATTTTACTGCGACATCATGAGTATTAAAAAAAAGTATAAAGAGATGTGTACTTTGTAAGTCGTGAACATATACAAGACTCAGGTTTGATTAAGAGTTATAATAATCCGTTATCACATTTACCGTGTGTTTCGTAAAAGGGTTTAACCATAAATGTATCTTACTTATCAATTTCTTTCTAGGTATCAAATACATATCCGGGTATTAATCTTTTAAATTCGGTCTTTTTTTGGTACTTTTTCACCTCCCCAGCCGGTTTTGTCACGTCCAACAAGTTACATCCATGTCACGATACTTAAAAAAACGCATGATTTTCCTTTCTTTAAACTTTTTATTCAAGATATATAATATGTCACTCTCACGTCCATTAAAACCCACCTATTCGGGTTGTATTCACCAAGAAATTTTGCATAACCAGCTAATCGAAGCGATGCATTATACATACTAACCAACTAACCGTGTGTAATTAAATTTAAAATTTTTGGTTTATTTGTTTTCGTCCGTGTAAATAAGTTTCTATACGGGTTATTCATTTTTGTACCTTTTTATGTTTTTATACGTTTTTTACGGTTATGTATGTTTTTGTATATTTTTATTCGTTTTTATCGATTTCTTTATGTTCAAGTCAATATTATGAATACAAAGTCCTATATATAGTTGTTAAATTTCTCAGCCAAATTCATTAATAATAATTAAAAAGTAAATAATGTAAAGAATATACATTTGTTGTGGAAAAATAAGAAGTAAAATCTAATAGGACATAGTCTAGCTACTACATAAAGGTGTTGCAAGCCTCTATCTCATTGTTGGTTTGCAAAACAATAATAAAAAAACTTATTTTAATACAAAAAGTGATAAAAACAAGTGGTTTATATTTCTTATTTGAATTTTTCCTTTTGGAATTATTCTCTCTATCAACTTTGATATAAAACCACCACACCATCACCATTCTTTTTCATTCATCTAATTTTCTCTCAATTCTCATTCGATTTCTGAATTCTTAAACCACTCATTAATTCCTTGCGCGACAAGGTTCAAAACCATGACGGTCGCGAAATCGTTCTTACCAAATTGTTTCAAGATTCAAGAACCAACACGTCCATCTAAAAAACCAAAAAAGAAATCAGCCATTGTGTCTCAAAACTCGTTTCCTAGAATCTCGTTTACGGACTTAAGCAGCTCGACGCTCTCTGAGGACATATCGAATTCGCTAGCTGGTTCTAACTTACATGTGTTCACCTTAGGTGAGCTTAAGCTTATCACACAATCGTTCTCTTCGTCGAATTTCTTGGGTGAAGGAGGGTTCGGACCAGTTCATAAAGGGTTTATTGATGATAAGCTTAGACCTGGTTTAAAAGCTCAGCCTGTGGCTGTTAAGCTTCTTGACTTAGAAGGCTTACAAGGACATAGAGAATGGCTGGTACGTAATATATTTTTAGAACGACAACTTTAACTATCTCATAATATATCTTTTTAGAACGACAACTTTAACTGTCTTATAGTATATATATCTTTTTTAGAACGACAAGTTTAACTATCTCACGATATATAATGCTATTTTGCATGGTTATACAGACGGAGGTTATATTTCTTGGAGAATTGAGACACCCGCATTTGGTGAAGCTGATCGGATACTGCTGCGAAGACGAACACAGGCTTCTTGTTTACGAGTACATGCCGCGAGGCAGCTTAGAGAATCAACTATTTCGAAGTAAGTTCGATCATTATTTTTCAAATTTAAGACAATATATTGTTCTTTAAAGAGTAGTATGCATTATAACACGTTGCATGATCACTACTAGATGTTGAAAATTTCGTGCATATATCATCTTTTTCTTTTTTATTACATAAGATATACTATATACTATTATTGTGTGATCTTAGTTATGAGTGGATTTAATTAAAATATTTGACACCTATCAAATTACTACTACTATTATTATATAGCATGTTGACAAAGGAAGCAAGATGATATATGACAGACATAAAATGTTTTAAAAATCGGTTTTTTAATTGATTCGGTTGAGACATCGAGTCACGATTTAACCAGATTAACCACGGTTTAATTTTGTTTTTCGACCAAAACCGGCTTTCGATCACCCGACCAGTCCACGATTCAACCGACCGGGTCAACTCGAATTTTAAAACACTAAATAATAGAAACAAGAAGAAGTCATGTAAACATCTTTATTTTATAAAAACAATGACAGTTTTTTCTTTAGATGTCTGACTAGTATGTTAAGGTAAGAAGGACTTATTCAAAATTGTCCTCTAAGCTTTTGACTTTTTGTAACATACTTTGGAACAGTTTACCAGTTCCATGACTTAGCATGTCAAAACTCTAAAAGTCAACGTTAAAAAAAAAACAATGAAATTAGTGTTACATTTTACATGCAGTGCTATTACTAGCGATGCCTGTAATTTTACCATGGTGAAACAAGACTATTACTAACATTCATCTTTATTTGGGTATGTTTTTTTCAGGATTTTCGGTTTCACTTCCTTGGTCGATAAGAATGAAAATCGCTATAGGTGCTGCAAAAGGTCTCGCCTTTCTTCACGAAGCAAAGAAGCCTGTTATATATCGTGATTTCAAGGCATCAAACATTTTACTAGATTCCGTAAGCAATTTTAATTCTCTATCATTATGGTGTAATTTCTAATATAATACTAAACACGTTTCTTTTTATAAATTTACAGGACTACACAGCTAAGCTATCGGACTTTGGACTTGCCAAGGATGGTCCCGAAGGAGATGATACACATGTTTCCACTCGAGTTATGGGCACACATGGTTACGCTGCTCCAGAATACCTTATGACAGGTAATGTATCTGTATAAGCCCACAAGTCTCAAAATAAGCCGGAAAATTGGGGTTTACGTTATATAAGCTGAAATCAAATAAGCTCATAAGCCAACATATAAGCCGAAACAAACACCCCCTTATAAATGACATACAACTTTATGTTATAGCGCTAACATTTTCATAAGGACTTAACTAAATGTGGAAATGTGACTTCTTATTTTTTGCAGGCCACTTAACAGCAGCTAGTGATGTATACAGCTTTGGAGTCGTACTATTGGAGCTTCTAACCGGCAGGAAATCCATGGACAAGAGCCGTCCAAACCGTGAGCAAAATCTAGCCGATTGGGCTAGGCCTCAGCTTAAGTGTCCTAGAAAACTCAACAGAATAATGGACCCGAGACTTGAAGGGTTGTATTCAGAACTCGGTGCAGAAAAAGCAGCCGAATTGGCTTACCAATGTCTTAGCCATCGGCCTAAAGCAAGACCGAGTACGAGTACAATTGTTAAAACTCTCGAGTCATTACAAGACTTCAACGATGTTCAAGTTGGAACCTTTGTGTACACAGCTCCAAAACAAGAGCAAAAGGAGAGTAATAAAAAGGACTACTCGTATGGATCACATCACGTACACAGGACCAAATCGCCCTTGTCTCCACATGTACATGTAGTCCGTTCAGACCCAAACATACATCGAAGTTCTCTCGGGTCTCCTGGTCCTAATTCTCCAATGCAACATAGATTTAAGAGAGGATAGATAACCGTACGAAAACTGAACATCTTATCATACATTTTTGATATTGTTCAAGAACTCCCGGGAAATTAACACCAATTACCGGATCACGAAAACTAGCTAGGAGTTACTTATTCAATGTGCAAATTAGAGATGTCTTGAATCGTTTTTTTGTTTCTTTGTTTTTTCAATCTTCTTCTGAGAATTGTATATTGGATGTAAGATTTCACCAAAATATATTAGTAAATTATAACAAACTCCATTACTCTAGATATTCTTGTGGGAATTGTATATGAAAATTATTGTGTTGTATCGTGTATCGTTCACATTATCCATTAGTACTTTTTTTTAACGACAATTTTCCTATATCACAAATATATAATTCACACATGCCTCCAGCAAAGCTTAAACTCACAACCTTTCGGTTAGTGGGGAACTTACTTACCACCGGACCAAAGTCCAAGTGGCCCATTATACTTCATTTTGTTACTACTAGCAGTAAACATATACTCGTAACCATATCGTGCTAGTAAACTTAACACGTGCATCATCGGGCACTTGAGGGACTCGTTTATTTCTTCGAGTCGACATAGGCATTGCTATATATACATATGGTCTTAAAGTTTGATTTTTTCTTAATTTGGTTTACGTTATCCATTTACATAAGTTTCATCTAGAGTAGTTGGACAAAATCAAAAGGCAAGCTTGGTCCCCACGATAGAAAAGAAAAATAAAAGGTGTTCCTTTTGAAAAAATCGATAGATAAAACTCGTATTAGGTTGGACTTTAATAATTGTATGCTTGGCCATTTCATTGGTCAATTGGTTGACATTGCTGCCTATGTAATTTTCATTAATAGTTTAAAGTATGCTGTGTAAAAGAAATACTCTAAATCATATCATGAAGTTATGTTAGAGAAAAATGTGTGAAAAATGATAATCTGGCATAAGTTATGTTGGAACTGTAGCCATCTTTACTTTTTACTTAATAATCCACCGGCCCACAATGAAAAAAAAAACTTTATCTTTCGACAAAAATGATAATATCTTTCGACATTAGGTTAGGCCCCGCCGCAACGCGCGGGCAATATGCCGACTCATTTATTTCAATCATCATGGCAAGGTTGTAATGCAAGCTCAAGTATTGAGGACGAGCCCACTTGTTTTTAGAAGCCCAATATCGTGTAAAGAAAAAGGCTTCACTCAAGTTAGCACGACGTGAGTTACGAGATGATGAAATAATCAGTTATTAAATATACGAAAGTCCAATTTTGAAAAGTTTATCCCGATTATCGGTATTCCAATGAATCAAGGATAGTTAGAAAGGTTGTTTCTGGTATTCGCGAGAATCAACAGATTCAATTTGTGTTATCTCGTTTTTTTTAGTCTACATAAGGTTGTAATCGAGTCAAGCCGAGCTCGAGTTTGACAGGGCTTGAACTCGGCTCGTGAATTTCTAAGGTAGACTTGAGCGTGGCTCGATAGCTCGGCGAGCGTTAGTCATTCAGGTTTGAGATCGGCTCGAAAAGCTTGAATTAATATTTAAACATTATATCTGATAGCCAAACTCATCATAAAATTCAAAAAAATACACGCCGAACTCAGAGCAAAGAACTTATACAAAACATTCATGAGAATTAGAGTTTAAGTAATCATTCTACAACAAATATTTAATTATTATACAAATATTCACGTTAACTTTTAGGTTGTTTATACAAACATGTATATATGTACATGAAGGCTCGAAAAGCTCGAGTTCGGCTCGTAGTTTATTATCGGGCTTGAAATTCGAGTGAAGGTTAAGCTTGACTTTTTCTGATTTTCCAATTCATGGTATGAAAAAAAAGCAGAACCCATCCTTTTGAAGAAAGAGATCGATGGTTCAATCTTTACTTTCGGATAAAGAGAAGATTGTGTATATCTCATCTCCTCCATATCTCGTGAAAAACGAGATTGGGTAAACATTGAATTAATGATATGGAACTATGGAAGTTATTATTTGTTTGGGTGGTTAATACATCCGAGGCCCAAACATAAAATCGCATGGGCCAGGCCCAAAGCTTAACAATACTAATCCAACCACACTTCTTTTCTCCCTTATATAAACCCAAACTAAAAAAATTCAATTTGACCTAAAAAAGCATCATCAATACAATCGATAATCAATGGCTTCTTCAATGGATACTGATGTGCCGATGGTTCAAGTGAAGGAAGAGCCTTCTTCTTCAAGTGGAGTCGTTGCCAAAAAAGGAAAGCGTTTCGAGATCAAGAAGTGGAACGCTGTTTCTCTCTGGGCTTGGGGTATACTTTTTTTTATGATTAATTATTTATTATGATGATGACGTCACTCTAATGTTTTTGAATGTTTGGATTGGTGCAGATATTGTGGTGGATAACTGTGCTATTTGCAGGAACCACATCATGGATCTCTGTTAGTTTTCTTTTTTTTTACTATTCGTTTTACGCGTTTTCGCCTAGAGACTATATTTGGGTTTAATATAGCCGGCTTACGGCTTATTTGGTTTTCGGCTTATTTTTCATAAGCCCACTTTTTGTGGCTTAATCTGAAACTTCTAGGATTTTATAAGTTTATTATGACATAATAAACTCATATAAGCTGTCAAGTTTGAAAATAAGCCACAAAAAGTAAAGCTGATGAAACATAAGCTCAAAACCAAATAAGCCATACGCCGGCTATATAAGCCGAAACAAACACCCCCTTATTTGGTTTTTGGCTTATGGTTCATAAGCTCATTTTTTTGGCTTATTTATAGTTTTTTTTGCTTATCTCATAATGAACTTATATAAGCCGACAAGTTTCAGAATAAGCCAACAAAAAGATAGCTTATGAAACATAACCCCATTTAACTAGATTAGGATAACTATCACTATAGTTCTATGTATAGGGACTAGGGTTGTAGTTTTGGGGTGTTTGTTGCGGCTTATATGTGGGATTATGAGCTTATTTGCTTTCGGCTTGTATAGCATAAGCCCTAGTTTTCTGGCTTATTTTGAGACTTATAGTCTTATATAAGTTTATCATAGCTTAATAAACTTATATAAGCTCACAAATCTCAAAATAAGCTGGAAATCTGGAGCTTATGATATATAAGCCGAAATCATATAAGCACATAAGCCCACATATAACCCGAAACAAACACTCCCTTGGGTGCTTTTATAGCACCGTTATAGGCACCGAGGTGCACCTATAACGAGTTGCACCTAGCTCTCTTACGTCTTTTAACCTAGAAACTAAATTTGGGTTTGTAAATAGCTGCGGATATATTCTTAACTGAATGAGTATATTATGAGCTTATTTGATTTTGGCTTATCTTTTATAATCCTCAATTTTCCGGCTTATTTTGAGACTTGTGGGCTTATATAAGTTTATTACGCTATGATAAACTTATATAAGCCCTTAAATGCTAAAATAAGCCAGAAAATTGGGGCTTATGATCATAATTTCGTATATCAAAAGAAATAGATTGGTCATTTGTTCACACTTTTTTCTTCGCACTTTTATAAACCGTGAACTTTTTTTGAACATATTCACACTTATGAGTGTGAAAAAATTATTCACACTTAAAAGTGTGAGGAGTTGTTTTAAAATCATATTGTTTCAAAATCTTCACTCTTAAGAGTGTGAACTTTTTTAAAAAGCTTCACACTTACAAGTGTGAAATTATTTGCTACACCCATTTTGTTCACACAAACTACACAAACTAAGTGTGAACTTTTCAACTCCACACACTATAAAGTGTGAACACGTGTCTTAATAAGTGTGAAAAATTAACTATTTTGTTGTAGTGTGAATATAAGCCGAAATCAAATAAGGTCGTAAGCCCACATATAAGCCGAAACAAACACCCCCTAGTCATTGATCAAATGTAATTGTTTAAGCTGTGATGTTCTATGTAAGTATTTATTGTTTCGGTAACTTGCAGGTATTGAGTGTCAGGCTAACCAAGCTAGTGCTACTAGTGAGGAATGCACGGTTGCGTGGGGTACGTATATCATTCTCTTTATATTAAACATTACTCGCTAGCTATATGTATGTGATACACTTTATTTTGTTTGTTGAACGTAGTAATAACATATAAGGAATATAAAGCTTTTACAGTATTGGTTTTTGTTTGTCAAGTTCTGTTTGTTGCACAACTTGTATCTACTTGGATTATGTTCATTACGGCCTCTTTTTTGTTTTGGGGTTGCTAGACCTTGATTTGCTTAGGTGAATGGGATATGTGTTATTGACCTAGTGAGAAATGTTTGATATGAGCTAAACTGTTTCGTTAAATGCTTAGATGATTACCTATCATCTTGTGCACAATATGAGGATTTGACCATTCAAAGCATGTACTCTTTTTTCTATCTGTAACTTCAATCAAACTGAACATATTGGTTTCCGACCTCTTTCGACCCCATCCCTATCAACCACATGCCTCCAGATATAGATCTTGATCTCGCATTCTCGCTTTTTGGAGACTGAAACGTCAACATCACTGATGAAATACATAGACTGATAGACATATATTGCTCTAGGTGAGAAACTGTACATCTTTGATGAGATTGCTTAAGGAATGGATACCGTTCGGCTTAATATTTTCAATGTATGCCCACTTACATAGCCTATTCTAGGCCAGGGTGATGGAGGGCCGGATGTATTTGACTATGCTAGCCGGTGTGCTACGTCTAGTTATCTCCACATACCAACAAAATTTGTTCCACTGAGCATTGTTTTCAATTTAGGTTTAGGTTTAAAGATGTAATTATCTAAGCCGACATGTCCTGCATATAGTTTTTGGAACATTTTTTTTATGGAAGTTTTTACGTAATACAGCTACCTAAATGATTATTTTGTGTTATTATAACTGTGATAGCTGACGTCTTTCTATATGTTTTACACTCTTAGGTTAAAAGAGTATGTAATGGCTTCATGTTTTCTGTTATGACTGAAATCTTGCTAACACATATGCAATTCAGTTTTAAATAGGAATTTCGATTGTGTAATACAATATAAGTACAAAATGATGCCTGAGTTTGTCTGAACTATAGTAAATAAGCTTGTGGTTATGTCATCAAGTTGTGCTTGTAAGATTGATAATGTGTAAGGTATTGTTCATTTGGGCTATGGTTGGACATGGATTTGAAGGGCTCTATTTATGACATTACCAAGTTTATCTCTTTTTTAATTATATTTTGGGCCCAAATTAACCCGTCTCACATGGATAGAAAGAGGCCAAGTGTAAGAGGTTACAAGCCTAAAGTTGTGGGGTACAAGTAACATTCACTATGTTTTTAAGTTGAGATTCAGTCGTTATTGGGTTTAAA
The DNA here is from genome assembly GCA_026074375.1 of Tanacetum coccineum. NCBI lineage: Eukaryota > Viridiplantae > Streptophyta > Magnoliopsida > Asterales > Asteraceae > Tanacetum > Tanacetum coccineum. The sequence goes on along the minus strand of BQNB010001400.1, from coordinate 6,663 downwards.
CTACTACACTGGGCTTGGAGCGACTACAGTACGCATAATGTACATAATTATATAGGGACTTATGCATCCACCACGATGCACATCCCTATCTTAAATCCCAAAGTTGGCTTGATTTGCTAGAGGTTTGGGGATCTATATATAGTTTCACTGACCTAATTTCTGTCTTATATGAGATCAAAAGATCTCAAATATTATTACGTGCAATCTGTATTTCTGTTATAGTAGATTTGGTTGTTTGAGCCATGGACCACCGTTAGCAGCTCTTGCCAAAGACGATATCAGTACCTTGATTCTCACGCTGATGGTTTATTCATGTGTTTTGTCTTTGATTGGGAATTGGGAAATATAACTAGAATTATTTCGACTGTTAACTGTCTCGTGATTATGGATGTGTCAAACAAATAATATTGAAACGCTCATTGAAATTTTATTGTTGGTTATCCTCCTATTATAAAAACGTCACATATGGTAGATATTTTTAAAAAGTGGTCTATTGATTATAAAGAAAATGCAAATGCAATTGTAAAGATATCTTTTAGAAGTGCTCTATTGATTACAAACCCTACCTCTTCCCAATCCCGGGATTCAAACCAACTTTATCTCTACTCATGATGGTCTTATTCTCATTACGTTCGAGTATATGCTCCCTCCTTTATTTTGCTAATCATGTCGGTCCTACCTTTTCTTTCCATGTTTTGTAGGGGTCTGCAATCATGCGTTCCACTTTCACTGTATCAGCAGATGGCTCAAGACTCGTCAAGTCTGTCCATTGGGTATGCCTATTTCCCACCTTTACGTCATCTTATCTTACTCTATATTTGCAACATTATGCTCACACGTTTTATGCTTTGTTTGTTCTCTCAGATAACAGTGAATGGGAATTCCAGAAGTACGGTCACTAGAAGCTCGCTCTATGCATTTGGATCATTGGACCAGATATCTCGTTCCATGTGAGATGTTTGCATGATGATTAGTCAACTTCATTATCCGATTACTTCTACTTCATTGCTATTTACTTTTCTGTCAATGCAACTACGGGCATGTATTGTCTCTAGGAATTAAGATGTTAATGACATGTAGTGAAACCAGTTACGGTGACCTCTTTATCTTTCAAAGTATTTCTATGATATATCCTAATCTCTGTCGTTAAGTTATCAGCATCTGTCCTGTGTCTCTACTCATCTTCTTAGATTTACGTTAGAAATATCTATGCTACCACAACCTGGCACTCAGCATGTGGGAAGTAATCTCAACAATATTTTATGGCTGATTAATGCTTAAACTAGAGAGATTAGCTTCCTAACACATGGCTGCTCAACGTCCATAGCTGGACTAGATCTAGCTTTGTTAATTTGTGACTTGTGTCTTACTGTTCCCTAGATCCGTAGCAGAACTACATAGCCTGTTGAGACAATGTATCATTATTAGATGCCAAATAATAAAATCTAGGATCGAAGGGGTATTTGTTTCGGCTTATATGTGGGCTTATGAGCTTATTTGATTTCAGCTTATATAACATAAGCCCCAATTTTCTGGCTTATATTGATACTTATGGGCTTATATAAGTTTATCATATTGTAATAAACTTATCTAAGCTCACAAGTCTCAAAATAAGCCGGTGAAACAAACACCCCTGAAAAATGAAATTACAATGTTCGCCTTCCTCCATGTGATCGAGTCCTTGGCAAATTAGGGGCACATGTTACAAAACAAATATGTGTTCTAGTACCAACAGAAAGTAGGATAACGTCGTTGTTTATTAGTACATGTCGTTGAATCTCGTACAGAAATTGTTCGAGTCGGTAAACCTTATTAGATGAGAATTGCAGTATTGACTCTTACAGACAATGTGGCATGTGCAGTGTATGATTAGGTTTGCTTTTTACATGCCTAAAAAAGGAATCATCTTATATTATACTCATGATGTACTAAAGTTAGCATGTGTATTGTGAGATAATCTTACCATGTGACATCCAAATCATATCAGTACTAAATCGCATGATCCGATGTCATACGACTCTTGTATCATTACTATGTTGACTATCGTGTCGATAGTATAGCTTAGTAGCTCGACGCCACATGTACTATGGTTTATTGTTTGGTCAAATCATCCAAGCATTTCGCACCGCAGGAAAAGCACTAGTGCTGTTTTTAGTGCTCCATTGTTGTTGACTGTTGAGTTAGGCCATGGTGTTTCCATTATGTTTTAGATCAGCATGGCTCCATTGGAGCTGTAAAGCACTTGCTATCAAATAATATCTATTCCCTAATGGCTTTTGTCAGTGTCATTATCATTATATATCGGATCTAAATTGTGCTTTTTTCTGTGTATAGGTAATACCTTAAAAATAATAAGGTATTATGTTACTTATTGATTAACATTTGATAAGGTAACATCTGTTTTCGCTAATTTTGCCAAATTGAGCAACTTGTGGGAGCTGCATAAAAACACAGTTTTGTCCCACATCGCTACTGAATATGAAAGAACTCGAGTATTAAATGGCCAAAATCTGTAACTTTTATTGTAGGTGTGTTGTGGCATTATGTATAAGTTGGTTGATTTGATTTTATGCAACAAACTTACATAAAATCGAATTAACGAACTTATGCATAATGCGCTTTCTTTTTTAATGATTTTTTTTAAAAGTTGCCAACTTAACTGTATATTGCCACATATACAACATTTTGCTATTAATTACCATCCCCATTGCCTTCTCTTTAGTTTCTTCATCATACATCGTGATGTTTCGGACATAAATTTTACATAAAGATCTTTACCCAACGACGTGTAACAAAATGATTTGTTACTAAATAAAAAATGTCGGCGAAGAGAATAAGTTGCTTACCAACCTAAAGGTTATCGGTTTGGGCCTCGTTGAATACATTTTTGGGTCTCGTTGAATACATTTGTGAGACATATTATGAGATAAGTATTATACTTTGTGAAAAAATTGTCGTTCTAAAAAAAATAATATATAAATAAATAAGTTCTTCAAATGACGTGGCACATGTTTGTATGAAAAATGTTAGAGAAATGATATATCATTTTCTTTAACGGTGATTTTATTAAAGAAAACTAACAATGAGCTAGAAAACACTACAAACTAAAATGATTAGGATTTTTAATTCAAGTAGTCCAATCAAAATTAAATTTACAACGACTAGCACACAACATATAAGACACACGAACAATATCATCAAAGAGGAGATCACGTCTCGGATAAGTATTTCCAAACATGGTTTATTTTCTAAAGCGTCATAAACTTCACCCAATCACGTATTAAACGCCTTCAAAAATATCTTTCAAATCTTTTGATGAGTGTTTGAAATATCTTCTTACCGTACTTAACCTTGTTGCACACATATACATAACATCTGTTTTCGCTAACTTTGCTAAATTGAGCAACTTGTGGGAGTTGCATCAAAACGCACAGTTTTATCCCACATCGCTAATCGCCCTCTAGTTGGTGCTTGCCTCGCAAGGCGCCGGCCGGGCTTGATAGAATCAAGCCTGCGGTGACCCGATACCTTTTTTAAAATCTTTTAAAAAAAAAGATTTTCCAAAAAAACCTTTTCGAAAAAAGCTTTTCAAAAATAGCTTTTAAAAAAAAAACTGTTCAAAAAAAAAAAATCTACGATAGGTATTGAGTCATCAAATTGCGCGGGTGGTGGGTTTCGTTGCTTGTTGATCTTGCTTATGTCTTTGCTCGAAGGGATTTGTTTCTCATGTTGCTTGAGTTTTGCTCGTGACGATGATCTTTTCGTGTCTACGATTCGTTGCTTGACGATGATGTTTCCGTGTCTACGATTTGTTGCTTGAGTTTTGCTCGTGACTCCTCGTATGTCATGGTTACTGAGTTGTTTGGTCTTCGTTGCCGGGGCACGGTTAGCGACTTTTTCCCTCTACGTGGATACATCGGCAAGTGATGCATTATGTTGGTTCCGTTTCTTGATTTTCGCATCGTTCGGTGCATTCTGGGGTTGTTTTGGCTTTTAGTTGCTTGCTTGGCTTTCGAGCTGAACGGGTGGCTTCAAGTTGGGATGGCTTCGGGGATGATGTCCGTAAAGGTGCATGAGTGGTGTTTGGTTTGTTACGTGTGGTTGGCTGCGGCGCTTGCAACAACTTCCATGCTTTCATACCTTTTCAGTTATTCGACAAGGCTTGTATCGCCTTGAACGAGTTGCGGGTTTACTGTATTGAATACCTGATCAATGGTATCGGTTGTATAGATCAAAAGTTTCATTTCGTCTTGCATTTTGCGGCGTGAGGTGAACCATGATGTGGTCTCTTTAATCCACCTTGTTGAATGAATGTTTCAACATTGTGGCACATTGAGCATTGCTTGGTCTCTTGTATACGGAACATATAGTGGGCAAATATGTGGTTTTCTTGTTGGTGCGTGTATTAAATTAGTTTCTTGATTGAAAATAAAAAATCGAGTTAGATCTAACAAAATTATACATATTGGCACTATAAACCTTTTTGAGATGTTTTCATAGTTGTGCTTTTCTAGATTGTTTTAGAAAAATGATACATTCATAAAAGTTTTACAAATTTTTTCACAAAATAACTTGTAATCAATAAAATTAATCTTAATCAATTATCTCTCATCTTTTTACATTCACAACTTTCTATGAGTGCATGATATATACTTTTGTGATAAAATCTTTTCTCATCTTTTTACATTCACAACTTTCTATGAGTGCATGATATATACTTTTGTGATAAAATCTTTTGTAAATATTTTGTGAGTGTAACAATTTTTTATAAGTGTCGCTAACTTAACTATATATTGCCACAATTAAAAAACTATGTATTGAACAGAATTATGGCTCACAATTTAGCTAAACTTGCATCTGGTGGAGGTTTTTGGCACGAACAAACCTATAGCCCTCAAACTCATTTCCATACCAAGAAACATAAAGCAAATGTAAACTCGTAGTGGTTGTGATATGTACCTACATTTTTGTCCTACATCGCTACTCAATATGAAAGAACTTGAGTATTTAAAGCGCAGAATCTGTGCCTTTCATGTGTGTGTATCGTGTTGTTATGTACGAGTTTACTAAATTAGTTTGTCGCACAAAATCGTTAAAACCGAATTAAAAAACTTATCCATTATTGCACGGTATGTACTTTTTTTAATTAAGAAACTTGTACATAACAACACGGTACATACTATTATTCTTTTGAGACTCTTTAATAGTTGAGTGAATTTTTAATATATTAAATAGAGTGCTAACTTTTCTATATACTAGTGTATATGGTGAGTAAAACCGATCATGGACTGGACCGAACCGAGAAACCAGTCATCGGTCCATCCTTTTTTTTATTTTCGGTCTTATGAAAAAACTAGCAATTCTGCCTTGTTGAACCGGGCCGAAGACTGAACTGTATCGGACCGAACCATTTCAGTCCGGTCTTTGGTCTGGTGTTTTAGCCGAAGTCGTTTCGGTCCGGTCCGATTTTGGTCGGTTCGATTCGGTTTTCGGACCATGAGCACCCCTACTAGTGCATACTATCGATGTAAAACATTTTACTATCAATTACTGTACATCCCCCATTGCCTTTTCTTAGTTTCTTCATCATGACACAACGGACATAAATTCTAAAAAAAGATTTTCACACAATGACGTGTGACAAAATAAAGAAAATACGTTGGTCAAATGACATGACACATATTTATGTAAATTTTCTTTTAGAGCCGTTTAGTTCGCAGAATTATTTTGATAGAATTGAAATCTGTTTAAAGAATTGAAATGTTAAGGAATTGAATCTTTAAGAATTGTAATCTCTAAGATTTGGAATCTAAAGGAATTGGAATTTGCAAAACCTAGCACGTGTTTAGTTGGGAGAAAATGAAACGAGAAGAAAAATACTTTAAAATATTATTTTTTAAGAATCGTATTGTATCCAAAAATATTTTAATAAATAGTATATTTTTGTATAAATATAAAACAGAAAGTAGGTTTTAAGATTCATTTAATTAGAAATAGATAATTATAATAAAAAAATATTAATAATAATTAAATATTAAATAAATAATAATAGTATATGAGAAATAATAATAATAATATTAATAATAATAATAATAATACTAAGTTTTTGATAATGAAAATACTAAATTCAAAAGAATTGTAAACATTCCTTTCATTTTAAATGTTGAATTCCACCTACGTGGGATTGTTAAGGATTTACTTTCCATTTTATTGCCAACAAAAAACATTGAGGAATTGAATTCAGATTATGAAATTCCTTGAATCAGCCAACCAAACATGTTTTCGAATGAAATCAAATTCCAATTCCATGAGAGTCGTGAAGAATCCGCGAACCAAAACATTACGTTAAAGGAAATGATTTGCGCACCCCACAGTTTAATTTGCACTCTCAAAATATTTCTGTCTTGACATTTATACCCTTACATTATTTAAGGGAATGTGCAATTCAAGACATATATGTTATGAGTACGAGGCATGCAGACCCGTGCGTTGCACACGGCTTGTGTCAATTTGTTTTTCGCATGGAGTGCGTATATTGGTCGCTTGCATAGTGATTTTGTAAAATGTTGATGCCTTTGTTTGATGGGTTATTACCCATACAATTGTAATGAGGTATTTAAATGATGAATTTAAGATGTTACAGTGTTAGCATTTCTTGTAATA
>BQNB010001399.1:100367-140768 GCA_026074375.1 Tanacetum coccineum | reverse complement strand
ATTTTTGGCATTTTAAGTCCGTTTTTGGTTATTTTAACTTGTTTTTAAAGGTAAAAGGTGTGTGTAATTAAACACATACCAATACTCTATCAAGTTTACTTGTTCAAAGGGTGATTATACATTGTCATTCAACTTGTGCGATCCATAGCACATTGTAATACTTTGATTCTTAAACAATAAAGCATTACACGATTGAAAAGTTATTACTTGTGTTATTCACATTAGATAAGTGTTATATCCCATATAGACGTGTTAATTGGGACTTTCAATTGGTATCAGAGTAGTGCTGATTTATAAAACTCTTTGGAAACTGTTCTTTGTTTTAAACAAATCAAGATCCAATCATGTCTAGATCCATACTACATATCCCACCACCTTTTGGAACAAGTTCTAGTAATCCGGGTAGCCCTAATGTTAATAGGTTTGATACGATGCCTACAACTACTGACCCTATCAACACTACGACTACAACAAATGTGTCTTAAAGTGTTGTTGATGAGAACCTCCCTCAACTTCTTGATTCAAGAGGAGGGTCTCATGTCATAAATGTTCTTGCTTTTGACAAAGAGGATTTCACGAGTTGGAAAGTTAGGTTCTTAGTATTCCTTGACGGACTTGAACCTTACCTTCTAAAAACTCTAGAAGATAGACCATTTGTACCCATGTCAAGTTTGTCCACTTATGAAAATCCTTTGCCTAAATGTCAAAATCAATGGTCAAATGCCGAGAGTCATCTTGCTAATCAAGATAAACGATTAAAAAGTATCATTATATCTTGTTTACCAAATGATGTTATGAAATATGTCATTACCCAACTCTTAATGAACCTGATCAAACAGAATCAGCTGATCACTTTGAACCAGTTGAACCTTAAAACAATATCATCATTGAACCAATCAATGATGTCCAACCCTCACTAACTATAGCACCCTCAGCTGATGTCATCCTTCAAACCCCTGTTCCTAAAGATAGATGGTCAAGAGAAAAGCACATTAAACTTGTTAACATCATTGGTAAACCTCTTGCTGGTATCACAACCAGAAGTAGGATCAGAGACTCAGATGCTGCCTCAGCTTCTAAATGTCTCTATGTTAACTTTTTCTCTGAAATGGAACCTAAGAAGCTTATTGAAGCTCTAAAAGAAGAAGGGTGGATTATTGCTATGCAAGAAAAGCTGAATCAGTTTGAAAGAAACAAGGTCTGGACCTTGGTTCCAAAACCTCATGGTAAAACCATCATTGGGACCAAATGGATCTGGAAAAACAAGATGGATGAGAATGGGATTGTTATTAAGAACAAGGCAAGGCTGGTTGCTTAGGGTTACAATCAACAGGAAGGGATTGATTATCAAGAAACCTTTGCACCTGTGGCAAGACTGGAAGCCATCAGGATATTTCTTGCTTATGCAGTCTACATGGGTTTTATGGTGTATTGGATGGATGTAAAGAGTGCATTTTTGAATTGGAAAATCTCATAGGAGGTGTATGTACAACAACCTCCTGGGTTTGAAAGCAATGAGCCTGGTATGAAACTCTTTCAAAATTTCTTATTCAGCACAAGTTTGTCAGATGTACCATTGACAACACTCTTTTTACTTATAAGACTAGGAGTGATGTCATTATTGTACAGATAAATGTGGATGATATCATTTTTGGGTCAACCAGTTCAAAACTAAGTAAACAATTTGGAAAGCTAATGACCAAAAAGCATGAAATGAGTATGATAGGTAAATTAACTTATTTTCTGGGTTTTCAAATAAATAAGATTTTAATGGAATCTCTATTTATCAAGAAAAATATGTTCAACGGATTAGCCACAGGTCTTGGTGGTGGTAGTTGCAGTTGCGTTTCCGTTGCCAGTATTTCTTTAGGGCACTTTGTCAAAGAATCTAACGAAAGTACCGGTACAGGTCTGTTTGCTCGCTCCCTTTGGTGGTACGGGGCTCCGTAATCTCTGTGTCTTCCCGTATTGAAGTTGTCTCTGCCCTTGTAAGAATTCCTATAGTCGCCCTTCCGGAAATCTTTTCCCGGGCTGTTCCGACCGTCTCGGTCGTCTCTTCTGGCAGCTGGAAAAGTCAGTCGTTGGTGGACGTCTCGCGACCCTGCCGGAAAAGATAATCGACGATGAATGTCTCGTGATTCTCCCAGCGGTAATTCCGCAAGGGCGTATGCCTCCTCGGCCCTTACGAACTCATCTAAACGTTTCATCATTTCATCGACCGTCTTGGGCACGCTACTAGCAAAACGCTTGGCTAATTCGGGGGACTTAACAGAATCCATGAATGATGAAATCTTCATAACTTCCGGAACACCCATGATGAATCCTGTCTCCACGGTCCATCTTTCCTTGAATGCCGTTAGGGTTTCATTAGCTTTCCTCACTATCTTGGTGATTTCGTGAGGTTCTTTGTAACACGCTTTCCTGGTTGAATATCTAGTGGTGAAAGCCTCTCTCAGCCTCCACCATTCGTCTATGCTATTGGGGGGAAGGCTCTCGAACCACCCCCTGGCTGACCCGTCCAGTGTTTGCTGAAACATTCGGCACCATACTGGCATGGGCCATTCCCCCGAGTTCGCTGCCCCCACAAAACGATTCAAATGGTCTGCCGGGTCAGTGGACCCGTTGTACAATGCGATGTTGGTTGGCATGCTATATTCTGGACCAGAGAACTCGATTATTCTTCGCGTAAAGGGCGTCTTTAATGTTTCTTTGAAAGGCTTACTTAAATCTTCATCATCAATCTCCTTTCCCTTCACAATGCGGTCTTCATTGGGGTCTTGGTCTTCTATCTCGAAGTTCAGCCGTATCGGGTTAGCTTTGTTTCGCTTGTTGTGCTCTTTGATTATAGACTTCATGGCGGATATGTGCCCTTCGATTTGTTCTTTTGTTAGAGGGGGAGTTCCTTCTCGGTCGTCTTGACCCTCCGGAGCTCCACCTCTTGTGGGACTAGTCATTCTTGGTAGATAAGATCAGACGTCCCACGGATGGCGCCAATTTGTTTAAGTAATTTACCGTTCTAGAGGAAATAGGAGAGTTCCCACGCTTCTAGACGAGTAATCCACCTAAGTATCTGAAAGTAAGACAGAAAACCCGTTAGCTCGCCCCGGGTGTTGACCCAGGACCAAGCTCGGGCGTGAAAGTAAGTACTTTTGTAAGAGCCGAAGGGGCTATAAGTAAGAGCCGAAGGGGCTATAAGTAATAAATGTGTGTGGTGAAATTAATGCTGCCCCTCAAGTAGTAAATGCTTGGGTATTTATACTACTTGAAGTACTGTTTAGAAATACTGTTCTTGACACCTTGGGAATGAAGGAGACGACCTATGCCTAGCCTTTGCCTTGGGTGTTGGTACTCCTTGGAGACATCGCTCCTTAATTCCCGGGATAGTGATGTTGCATAAGTGTTTGTTATTGTCCAACGGTTTGAAGAGGTGTCCCTCTTTATCGAGCCTAACGTTTTGTCTTCTTTCGGGTTGATGTAGTGCGCCCGTCCGGACCCGTCCGACCCGTTCGGATATGGTGCCCGTCCGGTATATACGCGGACAGTAATGTCAAACCTAGTAACATTCTACTGGATGAAAGTTTGGACCCCAAGCTTGCATATTTTGGGTTTGCAAGATGCTTAGCAAACAACGAGAATGATTCTGCTAATGCGGATTTGATTCTTCAAGCCTCGTAAGTTCATGCCCATCCCAATCAACATTCTTCTAGTTTTGTAAGGTCTCAGTATATACTGAAAAAAATTGCATCTGATATGTTTTTTTCTTTTAGTCTCTTTTCTTTCTAATATACTGATACACTCATATGCCACGTGGCAGGGAATACACAGCACCAGAGTATACGGATACAGTGCATGGTCATGTGTCAACTAAAGCCGATGTCTTTAGTTTTGGCATGTTAATTTTGAAAACTATAAGTGGATGTAGAAAATACAATGACATTCCCACAGCTAACGAGAACTTTGTACACTATGTAAGTATGTTTATCAATGATCAACTTAGAGGAGCAGAGTTAACCCATCTACCAATGACTGGGCCGGTCAATTGGTCAAGTCATGCTTTATCTTTAACGGGTCAAATGGTTAAGTAAAGTCGTTCAAAGTAAAATAGTAACGCAGAAACTAAAAGGTTTGAAAAGTGATGTATTCAGCATCAACCCAATTAGAAACGACATATTTTGACCCGTGTAAAAAATATACATGCTTTGACCCACTTAAAAAGTTTGCATGTTTTCACTTGATATACGTAATACTTTGTATTGCGTTTATAATCTCTTTTCTTTATGGTGGACTGGTGGGAGTGTAACTACATGCTTGTTGACTTGTTGCAGGCGTGGACGAATTGGTGGGCTGGAACATCTTCAAGTATTGTTGATCCTAGAATTGATGCAGATTCAAGATCCATAAGAAGCTGCATTCACATTGGGTTGTTATGTGTTCAAGAAGATGCAAGTGACAGACCAACAATGGAGGATGTCCTTGCCATGCTGCTTAGCAGTTCTTTTCTAACTCTCCCTATTCCGAGGAAACCGGTATCAGCACCAGTGGCGGAACCAGGAAATTGTATTGTGGGGGGGCAAATTTTTTTTTCCACAATGGCAACAACATACGGCGAAAAAATAGGATAAAAATGGGGATCGAAATGAAAAATCGAGTATTGTCACTTAGAAAATGAAGGATTTTAAGGTTTTAAAGCGTTAAATGTTGGACTTTTGTCTCTGAATTGGGGCAATTTGATTTTGTGATGGTGTGCACTTTGAACGAGGGAAATTTGGGCAATTGGGGGGGGCAATGTTTGTTTTTTGGCGGCGGACGGAGAGGAGATAGTCTGCTGTCTTTCTGTGCGTCACGATACGGCGAAAAAAATAATATAAATGGGGGGATCGAAATGAAAAATCGAGTAATGTGTGTCAAGTAGAAATGAAGGATTTAAGTTTTAATAAAAAAGCGTTAAATGTTGGACATTTTGTCGTCTGAATGGGGGCAATTTGAATTTTGTGATGTGTGCACTTAGAATAATGATACATCTAAAAGAGACAATTATTTTTTTACACTATAAAATCCGATGTTTTTTTTTTTGGCGAACTATGGAGGGCACACGCCCCCTGTTCCCCATCCCACCCCCCCCCCCCCCCCCCCCACCCCCACCCCACATAAGTTGTAAATGCATCCGCCCCTGATCAGCACAAACTATAAAAGAGGATTTGGCTATTACTAATGTTCCGGTTGCATCGGTTGCATTATTATTGGAAAACCAGGATATACAGACAGCTGAGGAGTTCATATTGGAGCTACACGCCCGATAAGTGTCTTTTACATCTAAGTAGGACCTCATTGCTACATAAGTAATTGGGATGTTAAATGTACCTTAAAGCTTCATCTAAGGATTTTAAGATGTAACAGATCAGATTATCTTCCCTTTTTTTTTCCTTCTGTTTTTCACATTGAAATATGTGACACGCGGACAATAATTTTCTAATAGACGACTTTACTTTTCACAATTACATGTTAAGCACCAGTCACCAGGAGCATACTTTTTAAGAACATGCATATCAGTGACGAGAATAGGCATGACAGCACAAACTAATAAGATTAATCTACACAACTTCTATTGGATATGTTACATCCATGATAACACAATATTTATACTACAAATTTATGTCTAATATGTGCTCCGACATCAAAATTCATGCCTTGCAAGGAGATGGCAGTGAATTGCTGCTGCTTTCTTCGTCTTGGAGGCTTGTACATCAACAAATACAGTACATTTACATTGACCAAATTTAATGAATTAATAATAGTAAAAGATACACAAATATCGATTAGAGTTCGAAATTTCAATTCATTTATGTGAAAATAGGTCAATTTAGGTTATATTTAAATATCAAATAATCAGACAAGAAAAAAGTAGTCTTTGTCTGTGATTTCCTAAAAAAAACCGTTATCTTCAACTGCACTAGTAAGGTATTACTAGACTCTACCAAACGAAATCAATGGGGATGTTCCAGTACAGGATCATGGTCAAATGGAACGCTGGACTCTGTACCAAGCGAAATCAACCACGCGTATGGTATTGTAAGAAATGTGCTATCTTGGGCATAAATCAGATACAAACTCTTCAACTGCACTGGTATCAAAATCGTCAACTGGCATTTCAGTAATACACGTTGAATGCTCTCCTATCATCTTTTCTCGCATTTTAGTCACAGGGAGAGTAAGAGATGACTTGCCAAGCAACATACCAACAATCTCCTCCATTGTTGGCCTATCAACTGGATCGTCTTGAACACACAACAACCCAATCTCAAGGAATTTGGTCATGGAACTTGAATCGACATCAATTCTGGGATCAATGATATTTGAGGATGTTCCTTCCAACCAGTTTCTCCGGACCTACAACAGTTCAACATGTCTGTAACTATACTCCCTTCATTTTGATTCAAAAAAGTTCTCTTTACATTACTGCTAGAACCATACTATTGCGCATGAAATAAATTGGAATTTTATATGCATGTTGCAAGTTTAAGAAATATCGGGCAGAAATTGATAGTTATAACATTGTCAATTATGTGTCTAGGAAGTACTGGATTTGATTTGAAAGGGTAGGAACGCATCTAGGATCAAATCACACATACATATTCTACCAATTGTCTGTCAAGTATGAAGTAACTAGATATTCTACGCCCGGTTATAGTTTCCAAAACCAGCACACCAAAATTTAAGACATCTGCCGTTGTTGACAAATTGAATTTCATTAGACGCTCCAGTGCAGTGTATCCCCTGTCATATGAGCTGATGTGTAGGTATTAGTCACCATGCATGAATGAAGATATAAGAACAAAGCATCCAAATATGATGAAAAGCTCTTATTACCAAATTTGTACTTACATGGTCCCACGAACCAGGTTAACGGGAATGCAGTCAGTTTCGTTAATTTCCGTTGCGAACCCAAAACGTGACAGTTTGGGGTAAAAACTCTTATCTAAAAGAATGCTTTCGGATGTTAAATGACCATGTATGATCTTTATGGGAGCATCCTTGTGAAGGTATACAAGTACCCTAGCAACACCTAGAATTATTTTGTAGCGTTTATTCCAGTCCAAAAGATCGCACATAGGATCTATAACACATATCACAAAACAAATGTTTGTCAATATACAATCTGTCAAGTTTCATAATGAATAGATAAAGGAGGGTTGACATTAAGCATGAGATGTACATTTTAAAATAATATTCATACCAAATATTAAGCTATCAAGGCTTGAATGATATGCTAGCTCAGAGACGAGGAACACATCTGTTCCTTTAATACAATACCCAAGCAGCTTGACCAAATTCTCATGCTCAAGCTTAACCAGTATTGATGCTTCATGCATTTTATATCTCTTATATTCGTTGGAAGAAGGTAAAGTGACTGCTATATCTTGTCCATTTCGTAGTCGTCCCTGATAATAGAAACCACGTTGTACCTTCTAGTTAATAAGCCGAAAATATAAAAATCTCCAAAAAAGAACAACGTACTTTGCTTTAATTCCTAATTCTAGCATCATATTCCTAATTCTACCTTTAATTCCTGATTTTGATACACACAACCCTTTGGTTCCTTTGGCGTGCAAGAAATGAGCTGGTCTTTGCTTCCAAGCGTCCGGATAAAGACTTGATCCTCAACGACATAAAACACTACTCTCACACTTGGATTTCTAGCAGATCTACGAAATTGTTCCCTTAATTGGATAGAGTGGTTTTGCAATCCTTGTAACACTCTTTCCCCCACTTTGTAATTATGTTTTTCTAGCTCCTTGCTAGCTTTTTATTGAAATTGCCGTTCGAAAAAAAAAGAAAAAAAAAAGAAAAAGAAGCACCATCCAACTTTTATTGCAATTAGCAAGTTGCTACCTAGGAACCTCCTAAATCATGACATAGTGGTTCTTTTAATTTGATTTAACCCCTTTATGTGATAAATAGTAAAACGTGATCTGATAAGTAATCAATAGGTAAAAAGAAAGCTCTAAATAAAAGAAACTGAAAGCTGGTTACTAGGCATGGTAATTTTGAAATATGTAGTTAGAATCTGATTTTGGAGCAAAGTTGTTCGTGACTAGCATGAATTATCTGCCGATAACCTAAAGAAACAGGTAATAATTAGATACCTTGTAGACTGAACCATATACTTGATCCACAAATTTATTAGCTTCAGAGAACTTTTCAGTTGCAATGTTGATAGTATCAAAATCAAACCGATGCAATGTGTGGGTTTCACCGCGGATACTATCAAGGAATAACTCCATGGTGTTTGAACTTCTATCTTGAGCTACAATGTCAACAAAAACAAGTTCTTAGATATGAGGATGATAGAAGAATGGTTAATATACTAAAATAGTTGCTACTACTTGTGTATTGCAAAGCTAAAGAGGTCATTTTTGTTAGCGATGTTATGTCATCAGTCATTTAATTGAAATGAAAATTACTTGAGACCAAATAGGTTTTAGGTAATTTTAACGGTTTAGGAGGTGCGGAATGTTGGTGATTTTGCGTCACCAATATGATTTAAGTGTAATGGATTGACTTGGTTGACCAATGTGTAATTATAATAAATGTTCAACAAGTCGGGGTTGTGCGGAGTGCACACTTGTATGGCGTTATTATGATTATCATAATAAATGTTCAACAAGTCGGGGTTGTATAAAGTACTATGTTAAAAACGCACTTGAAAATAAAATTTCCGGAAATTATGGACTTGTTTTTGCCCGTTTATTTAAACTAATTCGGTGGTTAGTTTAACTGTTTTGCAGTTACAACCGACATTTAGTTTTTGTTGGTCATATATACATATCACAATCTCTGGTTCAGTTTCATAACATCAAAACAAATTCTCGTTTCTAAATCTGAGTTTTATCCGATTTAAGATTTCAATAGAACCATCGAAATACTTCGATCTGAAAGTGTTTACACGACTCTCAGATTTCTGTGATCATTTTTATACAACACGGAATGCACACTCATGTCGTAAGCTATTGCGGGGTCTAGGGGAAGCATCAAAATTAACTGTTACCAATCAACTGATCGTCCCATGAAAATGACTCACCTACACAATGGTTCCGTTATGATAACAGACATTGCGGTTTCAGAAAACATAACATAGCTTTACTGAAATCTTAAGTTTTCTAGGCAAAAAAAGTGTTTTCTTGGATTATCCGCACAGGGATTTCGTCTAACCTAGGCTAATATTGATTCGAGTTACTATATATGGAAAGTTATTTTCAAACACAGTTTAAAAAATTATCCATGCAGATACCGATTTTCATCAAACCCGTACCATAGGTTTGACAATTTAATCACAAAAAATTAGATTGAAGAGAATGATACCTAAATTTTCCACATTGGATGGAGAGACGATCAAAGGTACCTTCCTACGAAATATTGAGATTCCTCCTGCACGCTGCAATGTACTGTTGGCTTTCTCCTGTAAGGCTAGCACAGACTCAAGTCCCACCACAACCTCGGCCATCATAGGACGCTGCTTTGGATGGCTATGCAAACACCGGTCCGCTATCCGTGCAAACTCCTTTAAACATTTAGAAGAAATACTCCCCCTTAACTTGGAATCAACAATTTGCTTTAGCTTACCTTCTTTAATGGAATCTTGAGCCCATATTGCCAAACTCCATTGGTCCTCATCAAGACTTCCGTCTACTGCTCGTTTCCCGCACAAGACTTCAAACAATACCACCCCAAAAGCATAAACGTCAGACTTCCTGGTTAACTTACCCGTGTAAAAGTAATTAGGATCAAGATATCCAAATGTGCCTTTTACAATAGTGTTAACATAGGTGGACTGCTGACTTTTTGGGCATATTTTGGACAACCCAAAGTCCGAAATCTTTGCTTCCCAAATGTTCTGTAACAGTATGTTAGAACTCTTGACATCGCGATGTATAACACCATGCTTAATACCCGTACCAGTGTGAAGATAGTCTAACCCACGAGCTGCCCCTATGCATATTTTGAGTCGTGTTATCCAAGGTGGAGAATATAGACGTTTGTGGAGATGGTCTTCAAGGGTTCCACGGGGCATATACTCGTATACAAGGATCATCTCATTATGATCATTGCAATAACCAATCAAAGACACTAGGTGACAGTGCCTTAACTTAGATAGCATCTCAACTTCTGCCCAAAACTCCTCTGCTCCTTGATTAGAAGTTGAATCAAGCCGCTTAATGGCAACAACCAAACGACTCCCACCGTTAGAGATGGTTCCTTTGTAAACTTTACCAAACCCACCATGTCCTATAACCAATGACTCATCAAAGTTATTAGTTGCCTGCTGAATCTTATACAATGTCAGCCGACGACAAGGTTCTAACAACTCCATGGTTATCGAAGATTCTGGCTCGTAACTGTTAGGTTTATTGTCAAATTGTTATGTCCTTATACATGATAATTAAGGTTACATATAGTCAACATTTTTCATAGTCAACAAATACAAATTGATTTTTTCTTAGTCAACAAATACAAATTGATTTTTTCTTTACATATACAGTAACATGGTTTGACACTTGGACCTTAAGAAAAATACTACATAAAGAAAATGTATCTCTAGAAGAAGCAACTCATTGACAGATTCTCTTTATCTTAATTTTTCTGTTTTTTTGATAATTATGTTCTTTCCAAGCTTTGAATATGAGTGACTTGTTGCCTCATCCATTGGTGCCATATTTGTTCACTACATACACTGTCTTAATCTACTGAAAAACCTAAATTGTATATCTAACATTTATCAGTTGTTGTTTTACTATTGGTACACTATTTAATATATAGTAAAGACCAATATTAGTCCTTAGTGGTTAACTTTTATTACATGTTAATCTACTGAATACCTATATTAATAACAACCATAAAACAACATGTACCTCTCAATTGTTTATATATCTTATGCAGGTTCCAAGTATGCAGCTCGCAATACTAATCATGGTCATAATTTAGTTTTTAACATAACGTGATATATTTCCTACGCCATCCCCTGAGAGGTCTCTTTCTAACAAATCAGGTTAGAATTTAGTTATCTGGACCTGATATCTTCAAGAGAATATCAGCTTATCTTCCCTTTTTTTACTTCTGTTTTTCACATTGACATATATGACAAGCGAACAATAATTTTCTAATAGACGACTTACATTTCACAATTACACGTTAAGCACCAGTCACCAGGAGCATACTTTTAAAAAAAATGCATATCAGTGACGAGAATAGGCATGACAGCACAAACTAATAAGATTAATCAACACAACTTCTACCAGATATGGTAAGATATCAAGTACCATAAACTATATGGCTCTATAGCAAAACGATAACACAATATTTATGCTACAAATTTTAGGCCTAATATGTGCTCCGACATCATTAATTCAAGCCATGCAAGGAGATGGCAGTGCACTGTTGCTGCTGTTTTTTCGTCTTGGAGGCTTGTACATCAACGATTACAGTACATTTAGATTGACCAAATTTAATGAATTAATAATAGTAAAAGGTACACAAATATCGATTAGAGTTCGAAATTTCAACTCATTTATGTGAAAATAGGTCAATTTAGGTTATATTTAAATATCAAATAATCAGACAAGAAAAAAATAGTCTTTGTCCGTGATTTCTCCAAAAAACCCAAAATAATTTCGGTTATCTTCAACTGCACTAGTAAGGTATTACTAGACTCTACCAAATTAAATCAATGGGGATGTTCCAGTACAGGATCATGGTCAAATGGAACACTGGACTCTGTACCAAGCGAAATCAACCACGCATATGGTATTTATTGTAAGAAATGTGCTATCTTGGGCATAAATCAGATACAAACTCTTCAACTGCACTGGTATCAAAATCGTCAACTTGCATTTCAGTAATACATGTTGAATGCTCTCCTATCATCTTTTCTAGCATTTTAGTCACAGGGAGAGTAGGAACTGACTTGCCAAGCAACATACCAACAATCTCCTCCATTGTTGGCCTATCAACTGGATCGTCTTGAACACACAACAACCCAATCTCAAGGTATTTGGTCATGGAACTTGAATCGACATCAATTCTGTGATCAATGATATTTGAGGATGTTCCTTCCAACCAGTTTCTCCGGACCTACAACAGTTCAACATGTCTGTAAATATACTCCCTTCATTTTGATTCATAGAAGTTCTCTTTAGATTACTGCTACTGCGCATGAAATGAAATGGAGTTTTATATGCATGTTGCAAGTTTAAGAAATATCAGCTGGCAGAAACTGATAATAATAACATTGTCAATTACTCCGTATGTGTTTAGTATGTACTGGATTTGATTTGAAAGGGTAAGAACACATCTAGGATCAAATCACGCTTACATATTATACCAACTGTCGTCAAGTTGGAAGTAACTAGATATTCTACACCCGGTTATAGTTTCCAAAACCACCACACCAAAATTAAAGACATCTGCCTTTGTTGACAAATTGAATTTCATTAGACGCTCCGGTGCAGTGTATCCCCTGACACATGAGCTGATGTGCATGTATTAGTCACCATGAATGAAAATATAGGAACAAAGCATCCAAATGGATGCAGATCTTTTAATACCACATTTGTACTTACATGGCCCCACGGACAGCATTAACAGGAATGCAGTCAGCTTTATTGATTGCCTTTGCAAACCCAAATTGTGATAGTTACGGTTGAAATTTTTTGGCTAAAAGAATGCTTCCGGATGTTAAATGACCATGTATGACCGTAACGGGAGCATGCTTGTGAAGGTAAAGAAGTACTCTAGCATTAGCTAGTATTATTTTGTACCGTTTATTCCAGTCCAGAAGATTACACATAGGATCTGTAAAAATACATCACAAAACAAATGTTTGTTAATCTATTATTCGTCTAGTTTCAAAATATATTTAAATAAAGTAAGGTTAACATTAAGCATGAGATGTCCAAGTCAAAATGAGATTCATACCAAATATTAAATGATCCAGGCTTAGATGAGGTGCAAACTCACGGATGAAAAAAACTTTTGTTCCTTCAATACAATATCCCAGCATCTTGACCAAATTCTCATGCTCAAGCTTAACCAGTATTGATGTTTCATGCATTTTATATCTCTTATACACAATGGAAAAAGGTAACGTGACTGCTATATCTTGTCCATTTTGTAGCCTTCCCTGATAAACAAAGGTAATTCTGAAATATGTAGCTAGAAATTGGAGCAAAGTTGTTCTGTGACTATTTAGGCTAATAACCAAAAATGATAATGTACGAGTACGACTAGAAACCTTGTAGACTGAACCATATCCTCGATGGACAAATTTATTAGCTTCAGAGAAGTTTTCAGTTGCAATGTTGATAGTATCAAAATCAAACCGACGGAATGTTTGGTTTTCACCTTGAATACTATCAAGGTATAACTCCATGGTATTTAATCTTGTATCTTGAACTGCAATTGCAACAGAAAAACAAGTTTTTAGAAAGCAGTCACTATTACTTATGTATTGCAAAGCTAAAGTTGTAAGTTATGTTGTTTAGGGTCATCACTCATTTAATGTAACTGAGATTTACTCGAGACCAAACAGATCTCTGGTTAATCTCAAATATGGTTTAAGAGGCGCGGTCGTTTGGAGTGCATGCTCGTAAAAGGTAACTGATTCTGGCAACGACAAACAGCGGGGATCAAGGGAGCTGGGCCCGGGGTCTAGGGGCAGCACTAAAATTAACTGTTACATAATCAACTGATCTTTGGCTATTTCCTGCTAAATCAACCAACCGCACAATGTTTGTGTTATGATAACAGACATTTCGGTTTCATAAAACATGACATAACTTGCAGAAATAATCTCAAGTTTTCTCACTGTTTTCTAGACAAAAGTAAGTGCTTTCTTGAATTATCCACATATAAATTTTGTGTAACCTAGGTTAATATTGGGTCAAAAACTGAAAATAGTATACATGGAGAATGATTTTTAATTGAGTAAACCGCAAAATACATCCCTGTGATTTCAACTTTCTCACATAATACATCCCTGTCAGAAACTATTGGCAGTATACATCCTTCGTTAGGCAAACGTTTGCCATAATACAATCCCTGAGGCACGATGACGCAAATATTTTTCCGTTATCTTCTCACGAGGGATGTATTGTGTAAAAAAACCACAGGGATGTATTTTGCAAATAGTTTAATTTTTTTAATTTTTTAAAATTTTTTTGTTTTATTTTTATTTTATTTTAATTATTATTAATAATATTATAATTATGATCATTATCGGCCAAAATTTTATTTTTGTATATTATTAATAAAAAAAGATTATCTGTTTGGTACGTTTTTTTTTTGTTTTTGTCCGTTTTTCTCCGACGTTATTATACGTTTTCGTACGTTTTCATATGCTTTCATCCGCTTTTTTATCCGTTTTTCGTTTTTGTCCGACGTTATTATACGTTTTCATACGAAATGTATCAAAAAGTATAAAAACGTACAAAAACAAAAAAACAATGTAAAAAATGTAAAAAAAACGTAAAACGTAAAAAAATGAAAAAACGTACGTTTTAATACGTTTTTGTACATTGTTTTTTACGTTTTTTTTTTCGTTTTTGTACATTTTAATACGTTTTTATACTGAAAAAAATGGATAAAAACTGATAATCAATAAGGATGAAAATGTCCAAAAGCGGACAAATCAGAAAAAAGCGTACCAATAAAACGGAATAAATAACTTATTAAACGTACCAAAAAGTACTAATCGTTTAAAAATTTACCAAAAACATATTTAAACTGTTAAAAAGCGGTGAAAGCGTATGAAAAGTTCGGTAAAACATCTTAATAACGTCGGAGAAAAATACGACAGAAACGAAAAAAGCGTACCAAACAGATAAAAAAAGAAAAAAAAATTATTAATAATATAAAAAAATAAAAAATGGCCGATAATAATAATAATAATCATAATAATAATATTATTAATAATAATTAAAAAAAATCATAAACAAATTTAAAAAACAAAAAAAATTAAAAAAAATAATTTTTTTTTCAAAATACATCCCTGTGGTTTTTTTACACAATTACTACACTCGTGAGGAAGATATCAGAACAAAATATTTGAAGTCGTTCGTTTTTTTTTTTTTCTTCTTTTTTTCTCACATCAGGGATGTATTGTGGCAAACGTTTGTCATAACGAAGGATGTTATTATCCACATATAAATTTTGTGTAACCTAGGTTAATATTGGGTCAAAAACTGAAAATAGTATACATGGAGAATGATTTTTAATTTCTAACGTACGTGGTCCAAAAAAGTATCCAAGCAGGATATTGATTGTCATCAAACCTATACCATAGGTCTACCAATTTAATCACAAAAAACAACATTGAAGAGAATATGATACCTAGGTTTTCCGCATTGGATGGAGAGACAATCAAAAATACCTTCTTACTAAATATTGTCATTCCTCCTGTAAGGCTAGCACAGACTCAAGTCCCACCACAACCTCGGTCATCGTAGGACGCTGCTTGGGATGGCTATGTAAACACCGGCCTGCTATCCGTGCAAAAGATGAACAATCACCCTCAAAAAACGGATTTCCTAACTCTTCGTCTTCGCTTCTCCGACCGTTACGATCCCCACATCTTCTTAGATTCATCATATCATTCATTCGATTAGAAAATTGATCAACAAACTGATCTAATCGCTCGTCCATTCTTGCCATAATACGCTCATAGACATCATTAATATTCCTGGTTCTCCTTGGAGGCATTTTAATCAGGAACTTCGGCTCTTGATACCAACTGATGTAGTGAAATAAACGGGATAACAAATTGAATCTGTTGATTCACACGAATACCAGAAACAATCTTCCAACTATCGTTGATTCAAAAGAATACCGATAATCAGGCAAACTCCAACAACCGTTGATTCAAACGAATACCGATTATTAAGAGAATCTTAGCAAACCGCCAAGAACAAAGCAAAAGCTTTTATTATCAAAACTCAAAGATATCCTAATACAAAGAAAATACCTAATATTTATAGAAAAACTAGAGACCTTTCATTTTCTCTAAATTTATAACTAGAAATTAAATACTTTCCTAATCACAATTTATTGTCTAACTTAAATAAAATTAAAGAAATTTATTGTGACCTTCCATTTTCTTAAACCGCATCATTCTCCCCCACTTAAAAAAAACTCGTCCTCGAGTTTGCCTCACTCGTCCCTTGTACTCGTAGCATCCAAATTTGTATCCCTTGCATCAAAATCCCTTTCTTTATAATGACTCGACCTCAAACCTTAATCAACTTAAAACCAAACTTATCATCCATGGGTTTAGCTTTCAAATACCCTTCTTGATATTTTTTGCCAATCAAAATACTAACCTCGACCAAATTACCTTTTTGCGACCAAATTAACTCATGGGGGTTTGAATCTATGGTTTTTGAAAAATCAACACTTAAAGTAGTTTGTATCATTGAAGAGCAAAGATCATTAGCTACAACTACAAAGTCTTCCATGTTTTCTTCTTCCTCACCAAATCCTCCTTTCCCAACAAATCCTTCTTCCTCCTCAATGACATCTTCAATATCGGTATCATAAACCGGCATCGATTCTTCTTCAAATTGATCATCATCAAATACTGGGGCTTCTTCATAATCGTCATCAAATATTGGGGCTCCTTCATAATCGTCACTCGCCATACCATAATCTCTCCATTCATCAGAAGATGAACCATCACCCTCAAAGAACGGATATTCTGACTCTTCTTCTTCGCTTCTCCGACCGTTATTATTCATTCGATTAGCAAATTGATCAACAACTGATCTAATCGCTCCTCTATTCTTGCCATAATACGCTCATAGACATCATTAATATTCATGTTTCTCCCTGGAGGCATCTTAATCAGGAACTTCGGCTCTTGATACCAACTGATGTAGTGAAATAAAACAAGATAAATAATTGGATCTGTTGATTCTACGAATACCAGAAACAATTCTTCCAACAATCGTTGATTCGATTGAATAACGATTATTAGGGTAAAATTTCTTGGCAAACAGCGGCCAATTGTTTATTTTTATTAAAACTGATAACTCTCTGGCTAGGGTTACAGTAGATTGTTTAAATAGGCTCACAAAACTGAAACGGGCCTAAAAAGACAGATGAGCCGTGAGCTAGAACAAAAACAAGTCCAACAAAAAATAAAAAAAACAGTAAAATGTAAATAACTCATAGTAAACGAGGGTTTTGGGCTTCGAAAAATCCGTAACCAGCCAAAGGTGGTTATAACTGCGTCCGCCTCGTTTTTCTCTTCGTAGCATGGATTTTGTGTTGGGGCTACCTCGTACTCAAAAGGGTAATGATTTTGTGTTGGGGCTACCTCGACAACAGATGCAGTTAATGTGGCTCAACTGTTCTTTAAGGATATATACCGTTTACATGGTTTACCTTCCTCTATTGTTTCTGATCGGGACACTAGGTTTCTGAGTCATTTTTGGCGTAGTTTGTGGAAGATGGTGAATACTCAACTTAATTTTAGTAGTGCTTATCATCCTCAAACTGATGGGCAAACTGAAGTTGTTAACAGGTCCCTTGGTAATTTGTTGAGGTGTTTGGTGGGTGATCATGTGAAGGCATGAGATCAAAAGTTATGTCAAGCTGAGTTTGCTCATAATCATGCTGTTAATCAAAGCATTGGGTTTAGTCCATTCCAGGTGGTTTATTCTGCTCAACCACGTGGTCCTTTGGATTTAATGACTCCTCGTGTTTCTAGTTCTGTTCCCAAGAAAGTGCAGGATTTTGTTGCAGGGTTACATGATGTTCACAAAGTTGTTCATGAAAATTTGGTTCGTGCCAATTCCAAGTACAAACAAGATGCGGATCACAAGCGGAGACATGTTGATTTTGAAGAGGGTGACTTTATATGGGCTATTTTGACTAAGGATCGTTTTATCATTTTCCTGTTGGACCAAGTTGGTCTGCTAAGAAAGATTGGCCCAGCTGAAGATATTGTGGAGAGAGATTAATTCCTAATGCATACCTGTCTGAAATTGCCAAGCCATATTAAGTGTTCTGGAATTTTTTTTAATGTGAATACTTGATCCCTTATCCATGACGACTCTTCTGATGATTGTACTTGCTATGCATGTCGAGTGAAGAATTTGACTACCCATGGTGAATGATGGAGGCCCAAGTATTAAAGAACCGTCTGATTTGTTTTTAGAAGCCCAAGATCGTGTGAAGAAAAGGGCTTCAGTAAAACGGCCATAACTTTTGATCCGTAAGTCCATTTCAGGCCCGTGACCACTCAAATCAAAGAGAAAACGAGGCGGAGTAGCAATAAGCACCTTTTAGTTGGTTACGGATTTTTCGAAGCCCAAAACCCTCGTTTACTATGAGTTATTTATATTATTTCTATTTTACTAATTTATTTGATTAGACATAGTTTTTTGTTTAGCTCACGGCCCATCTGTCTTTTTAGGCCTATTTTAGTTTTGTGAGCCTATTTAAACATTCTGCTGTAACCCTAGCCAGGGAGTTATCAGTTTTTATAAAAATAAACCATTGGTCGTTGTTTGCCAAGAAATTTTACCCTAATAATCGGTATTCAATCAGTTCCACGGGGCATGCCTAAATGCGACAAATATGGAGTAGCGATTATTTCAACATTAAGACATACAAAACCTAAGAAATAATCTAAATGCTCTTTGATTTAATTTTGTTCAACCAAGATTGTCGAAAAATATATATTAGATTATATACTTTTCACAACAAGTAAGACAATCATTATGCATATGTGAAAAATATTTTTAGCATATCTTATACTCGTATACAAGGATCATCTCATTCTGATCAATGCAATAACCAATCAAAGACACTAAGTGACAGTGCCTTAACTTAGATAGCATCTCAACTTCAGCCCATAACTCCTCTGCTCCTTGATTAGAAGTTGAATCAAGCCGCTTAATGGCAACAACCAAACGACTCCCTCCGTTAGCGATGGTTCCTTTGTAAACTTTACCAAACCCACCATGTCCTATTACCAATGACTCGTCAAAGTTATTAGTTGCCTGCTGAATCTCATACAGATTCAGCCGACGGCAAGGTTCTAACAACTCCATGGATGGATATAGAAGATTATGGCTAGTAACTTCTAGGATTAGTGTCAAATTGTTATGTCCATATACATGATCATTAAAGTTACATATATAGACAGTCATTACAGCTGGATTGTTGACTTTTCATAGTCAACAAATACAAATTGATATTTTTCTTCCATGAAAGAGACATCAGTAACATGGTTTGACACTTGGACCTTAAGAAAAGATTCTCTTAGGCTGTGTTTGGATATGGGCTTTTAGGGGCTTATGGGGGCTTGGGCTTTTAAAATAAGCCGGCTTATAAAATAAGTCTCGTTTGTCACGCGGGCTTATGAAAGGGCTTTTAAAATAAGCCGGCTTATAAAATAAGCCCCATAATATGGGCTAAAAACTTTAGCCCGGGGCTTTTGAATCATAAATTACTTATATACCCACAAAAATATCTAACATATACCCAAAAAAAATTAATTGTGTCCTTTTTAGTAATTTTGCAATAATAAGCCCCAGCCCCAGCCCATTTGCCAAACAAGTTTAAAAAAATACAAATTTTAATTTCGGCTTATAATATAAGCCCCAGCCCCAGCTCCAGCCCCAACACAAGCCCCAGCCCCAGCCCCAGCCCATTTTGCCAAACATACCCTTATAACTAGGGGTGAGCAGAAGAAACCGAAAAAACCAAAACCGAACCGAAAACCGAAAAAACCGAACCGAAAAAACCGACCGAAACTAAAAACCGATGGTTCGGTTTTTAATTTTTCAAAAACCGAAAAATTTCGGTTCGGTTTCGGTTTTTGTTCAAAAACCGAACCGAACCGAACCAAACCAGTTTTATAATAATATATAATTAATATAATATAAATAAATAAATGATAACTAAAAATTTAAATATCACCTTATTTAATGGATGAAATTATAAAATATAAATCATATATTTATCTTAATGTTATATATTCTTTTTTGATAATTATGTTCTTTTTAAGCTTTGAATATGAGTGACTTGTTGCCTCATCCATTGGTGCCATATTTGTTCACTACATACACCGTCTTAATCTACTGAAAAACCTAAATTGTATATCTAACATTTATCAAATGTTATTTCACTATTGGTACACTATTTAACATGAGAGTTGATTGACACACTCTTATTTTTTATCCATACACTCAAATGTACAAACTGGCAAAGCATTATTCAATAAATGTACAACTGGTTAAAGCGCGAAATAGAGTGTATAGATAAAAAATAAGTATGTGCAAATCATTAGCCATTTAATATATAAAAAAACAATATTAGTCCTTAGTGGTTAACTTTTGTTACATGTTAATATACTGAACACCTATATTAATAACAAATTAACAACAATAAAACAAGATGTACCTCTCAATTGTTGATATATCTTATGCAGGTTCCAAGTATGCGGCTCACAATACTAATCATGCTCATAATCAATTTTTTAACATGTGACATATTTCCTACGCCATCCCCTGAGAGGTCTCTTTCTAACAAATGAGGTTAGAATTTAGTTATGTGCACATGATATCTTCAATAGAATATCGTTGGCATTGGATTCTGGTTACCGTTAAACACCAGTCACTAGCAAGTCCAGAATGGATATAGCATATATCGAACATGCATAACAAAAACAGTCGCAAACAATAAGACCAGTCAGCACAGCTACGATCAGATATGTTACTTCCATGATATTAAAAGATGGCAAGTATCACAGACTACGGCTCTTTAGCAAAAACGATAACACAT
The DNA here is from genome assembly GCA_026074375.1 of Tanacetum coccineum. Taxonomy (NCBI): domain Eukaryota; kingdom Viridiplantae; phylum Streptophyta; class Magnoliopsida; order Asterales; family Asteraceae; genus Tanacetum; species Tanacetum coccineum. Next base: position 119,930 of record BQNB010001399.1, on the reverse strand, counting down.
TCATACTACATATATATATGCCTAATATACGCTCTGACATCATTAACTCAAGGCTTGCGAAGAGGTGGCGGTGAACTGCTACTACTGCTGTTGCTGCTGCTCCCACGTCTCAGAGGCCTAAATATAGACAATAGAAGCATATCATGAGGGACAAATTAAACTAAATAACGATAGTACGAAGTACAGAAACATTGATTAGAGGTTGCAATTCAACCCATTTTACATGGAAATGGGTCTATTTGGGTTATTTTCTATCAACATCATCCTCATAAAAATCCATGTTTTCCAGAAAATAGGACTACTTAATAAACACAATAATACCTTCTAGGACTGCGACTCCTTGATACCTTCCTTGTGACCTGTGATAATCACAAAAGTAAAATATTTTCAGTCAATGAGCTGGCTAATTTGCAACAGATACTTTTAAGAGAGTCAGACCTTTCTTGGACTTGGAGAATCTGAGAGGGACGGCGACCTCCCACGCCTGCCAACTGGTGGTCGCACTCTGTTCGCAGGAAAACACAAGGGAGTTTGATAAAGCATATAAAACAGAGACCAAAAATATATTTAAAAAAATACATCATACGTCTGGATCAGAATGTGATGTTTGATCATATGTTACCTCCTTGGTGAGACTGAACTTGACGATGAACGGATCGGCCTTCGAACGGGTGGACTTCTCACTCGTCTTGGAGAGCTGCATCAGTAGATTCTAGTTACATATAAAATTCACTATAAATAGTTCGTTCGACAAGATAATATATGCTTAAACATCAGAAATTGTGGTACAAAAATAGGCATTTGACGTATTGACAAGAATGCAACTAAATCCAGTCAATATACTGATTACAGGGGGTATTAAGAAGCATCATGAATTCCAAAAGATTTAATAATTACCGGCGCCTTATCGGGGGTGAACGCCTTCTAACTGGACTACCACGCATACGTCGAGGAGAGGGCCTAATAAAGACACAATTAGCAAGAATTGATGACGTCTGATATAAAAAACAGATATAACAATAAACACCACACCTATTATAGCGCCTTCCAAGGGGAGAAGGTGAGCGGCCTCTTAAAGAAGGTGACCAAGGCCGTCTTCTAGGAGGGGGTGAACCACGACGACGATAAGGCGGAGAACCACGTCGAGGAGGTGGCGAACCACGTCGAGGAGGTGGAGATCCTCTTCGAGCTTTAGGAGATCTGCGGCGTGGTGGTGACAGAGGTTTACGACGAGGAGATCCTGGAGCAAGTAAGAGAAGTAAACACATTTACTCTAATAAACCAGAAGTAAATTCAAATCAAAGAGGGCTTAGTTGCATCAAAAGGTAACCAACTTAAGTCTGATTTCTATTCTAGGTAATAGCATTTCTAACCCGAAAAACCCATAAAAGTTGTAAGAAAAAATATTGTTTAAAGGTACGGCATAACCAAAACAGAAAGTAAACCAAAGTTGGTTACTTCTTATGCAATTACGAATATCAAAGACAAATAGAGTATATATATTATACCATCCCTTATGCGTGTTGGCCCATCCTTTTCAGTATCAGCACCTACAGCATCATTCTTTGCTACATCTCTCCTAGAGCCAGTGGCTAAGGATTTGGGAGGTGGTGAAACCTTCTTCCTCTCAGGTAAAGTAAACTTTGCTTGAACAACTTTCCCATCAATTTGAGCCTGCAATATTACCATAACAGCATGAGCTAATGCGGTGTCATACTAAATATAACTCAATGAAATGTGAACCATTATAAAGTGTACCCCATCCATGTGTAATTGGGCTTTTTCGGCACCGCTTCGTGTCTTGAACTCAACATACCCGGACCCTCTAGGAAGGTTAACCTAAGAATAAACAAAAGTACATGATGTAAAGTAGAGCACAAGCACTTGATTCTTATTACAAAGGGAAACCATAGTTGATGTAACTTACAGTGGGATCCATTGCCAACCGAACATGTACAACTTCACCAAAATTGCCTATTAAATACAAGCATAATTTTAGAATAATTGTTTTAATTTTCACATCTCCATGAACATGTTACACTATTTTTAGACAGATGTAAGCAGCATCATACCAAAAATTTCTCGTAGGTGGTTTTCATTCACATTCCTTGTAAGCTGGCCAATGTGAAGAACCAGCGACTCAGGTATGGGAGAAGATTTCCTGTAACAATAACTCAGAATATGAACATGAGTAGAAAAACTTAAATCAAGAAAAACAAATAACAATGATACTCCTTTTGTGACACAAGATAACAAAATATACCAAGTGAAAACCAGTTCCACGACAGAACTACTATTTCTATCAGGCCTAAGAATCCTAATCAACACATTCAGAGAAAAGGATTACTCACTCAGTCACTCACTGCCTTTCCCATAGGCGGAGCTATGTATAGACCAAGAGGGGTTGTGGCCCTCCCACCATTTTGTCACTTAATGTATTTTTTTAATGATTTTCATATAGTAAATGTTCTTTATTACATTTTGGCACTTTTACTTCACACAACTTTCAAATTTGGCCCTCCCATAGTAAAGCGTCAAGCTCCGCCACTGGCCTTTCCCAACAAAGGGCCAAGTTTTACACAGATTATATACCTGTTTATGTTTATATTCAAGTTACTGGTGCAATTGAATTACCAATATTAAAGCATTACCGGCTAAGTGTACATCAAAATGGAAATGGTGCAAAATATTAACTTAGATTAGCCCAAAAGTGAACTCTTATCAGCCCAAATATCAATGATACAATGAAAACTAGCCTAAAGATGGACATGTAGCACTTATGCGATGTTATGCGCCTTAATCTACTCTCTCATTTCGTACAAGTTATACCTTATTTTTCCTTTCTTATTCTTTTTTTACAAATTCATGTCCATGCTAACCACTAATATGTCCTGTCACAGATGCTCCCACGCAAGTGTAACAGCTTTTGTTATGCTCTAGTAGCCTCTTTATTTGACCATTATGTATAGACATGGAAACATCAATCACTGTATAAAATCGCGAAACCCATTGTATAACTCATGCTACCCAAAACACAGGACAATCAGGTCGCACCAGATAAGAGAAACATAAAATAAGACAGCATAAAAATTGAGTTGTTACATTTAACAGCAGTTTAGAGGAAGTTGTCTGTTTGAAGTGGAAACTCTAACATGTATTGGCTGACCAGTAACATCTTTCCCGGTTAAATTGGCATCATGTAAAAGTGTTCCATGTTTGGTAAAACTAGCGGTAGCTGCAAGCTGTAACGGCATGTGGTAGTTGTTAGCTGTAGTGCATGCTGTGGTTTTTATTTTTGTAAAACTGACTGGTGACGAGTTGAGCGGGAACTATAAAGCATAACACAAGTATACAATCCTATAGCGTCTCATTAGTGGATAAAATACTCGTCGCCAAACACAGCCTATGTGTTCCGTCTAGTGGATAATTATTCTAGAACGAATGGAGTAAGATTTTATAATAACTAAAACAGAAATAACCTCCAAATGATCATTATATCCACAGATCAAGTTCCTTACACAATGTACATTCTAAATTCTAATATGGATGTATGATTAAGAGTGACTAAACAAAAGGTGCTCATTGCCTGGGGCTAGGTCTTTGGATAAGGGTTAGTCAGCACCCAAAAGGGGTGCACAGGTGCCGATTTAAACCTTTGGGAGACATTCTAAAAAGGATGAATCTGAAATTTACATTGGAGAGTCGCTAGCTTGCTTGCATTCTAGAAACGGTTGCTTCCGCGCCCTTCCTGCCTACTGAAATAGATGTGAATGTCGAGTAAGGAGTGCTCTATCTCTTAAGAAAGGGGCTTTGGAAACCTGACTTTTAATAATTGCACCTTCCTAAATTTTCTAGTCTACACATTCTTATTTTCGGACTGAGGGAATATATATTCCATTTAGCCAATTACGCACCGAATAATAATCGCCAACTTAATGCGCGTCACAAATACGGGGGTGTGTGGTTAAGCTTATTTATGGCTTATGAGCCTAGCTGTTTTCGGCTTATATTTCATAAGCTCGACTTTTTCGGCTTATTTTAAAAGTTGTGGGCTTTAATAAGTTTGCTTTAAGCCCATACCTCCCAAAATAAGCCCGTTACCCATAAATAAGCTTAAACAAACACCCCCTTATATAAGTTAATTATGTCATAACAAACTTATATAAGCCAACAAAATAAACGGAATGCGCGCTAATAAATAAGCTTAAACAAACACCCCCCACAATCCGAAATAATTACCTTGGAGGTGGAGAACGACCACGTTTCAGTCCATCACCAAAACTATTTGAAAAAAAAAACCCAAATATAACAAACAATCAAAATAAACCCATGATAAAAACAACATTCAAAATTGAATAAATGTAAAATTTTATAAAAATGTGTTAACCTTTTTTTGGGGTGAGTGGGGCTAGGGCTACGAGAACTGGTACTACGAGAGAGGGAAGATGAAGAGGAAGAAGTGTAGGATCTGGACCGGGAACGAGATGAACCGGACGATGATGATGATAATGAAGATGAACCGGATGGTGATCTACCACGGCCTGGTTTCGCCATGGGGATTTTGGTTAACTGGTTTGGTTAGAGAATATATGTTTTGTAATAAACCTCTAGATAAACCCTAAACAAAGAATTTGGGGAAATATTTATTTTATGGTTTTTTTTTCTCAAGATGATCAAAATAAATTAACTTACGGTAGCAAACGAGGGATGAGCATGGGTCTGAAACCGGATTCGAGGATTTAAAAACCGAATTTTGTGAAATGCAGGAGTTGGGAACTGAACTGAATATAGTTTTTGGTTTTGGTTCTCTTTCCGGTTCTTCGGATCTAACTAGCTAGGAACGGATACCCTCATTTTATTGAAATATACCTTACAAAATATATCACTTTATCTATTCATACTACGGAGTATTATATAAGCATTTATAATGTACGTCTTATTAAAAGTTAAAATAAGGAGGTGCGACATTAACCCAATATCTCATCTTATATAAATAATGTTTCAATTAAAAAATTATATTCATTTTTAAATTGAATTTTTTTAAGAACTAATTTCACTAAAATTTTTAAAATTTGCTCTTTAATTAAATATTTATATTGATATTTTTTTTTAATTTTAAGTTTTTACATGGGTTTATTTTGTTTTTAATTCAAAAAATTTAATACTTTAACTTTAATTTGAATCAAAATACAAAGATTCATCAAAATTACATACTTATGGATGGAATTGTTTGACCGGTAAGAAAATGAAGGGTCTTTGTACATGTGGCATGTCAATGTGGCGTTAAGTAAATCTACGGGAAACACAAACAAACACATATACATTAAGAGTGTCGTGAAAAGACTTCACTAAACGGGTAGATAATTGCGAGCATAGCTGGATTGACAATGGTTTACTCGTGCGAGTAGTGAACCACGTCAGCTTCTCCTATCCTCAAAAAAATTCATTCACTATGTTATAATATAATTATATTTATCACCGTTGCTATAAGTTGTTAAAGAACTAAATTATTATTTATCCTATTCATTATATATCCTTGCCTTTGCCCTGTACCTGTACGTAGTCAAATTTATTGAATGCTCTTACGGCTTCATCTACCAAGTGACATCTATTTACAGGATGGGTGAATGATCTAAAAAGATGCACTCTGAATGACTCTCGAACAATATCACTATCAGCCAAATGGAAATATAATTATATTTCTAAAAAGATTGCTAGGCTTACAAAATGGCCCAAAATTATATCAAAAATCAATGTAATATATTACGAAGTACATAATGACTAGCTTATTTCAAGGCCCTATGAAGTGTTGGCCTTGTGCCGGCTACACACCCTGTACATGCATGCTCATCATCGGCCCTCAAACTCCTCATCAGTTGAATAATGAGCATCATCACCTGGATATATATCCGCTTTACCATCATCCAAATTACTTCCACCGTATAATGAGATGCCATCGCTTGAATATATATCCCCCTCAACATCATCAAAATTTCTACTAAACCACGGCTGTTTGGGGACAGGGAGATCGATAAATAAGGTGCCAAGCAACATGCCAAGAACCTCTTCCATAGTTGGCCTCTCCTTAGCATCATCTTGTATGCACAACAACCCAATGTGAATAACTCTTTTCATGAATGTTAAATCAGCATTAATCTTGATTCTAGGATCAACTATGTTTGAATATGTTCCTTCCACCCAATTACTCCAAACCTACATTAGTTCAACAAACATGTCAGTAGCTACAATATATACGTAAGCATTTTCCACACTCACATCACAACTGTCACATATTACATGAAAGAGAAGAATATATACTGTAATTAATAACCAAAATACTTTTCCACAATTTAGACATTCTTTTCAGATAAATGACAAGCACTAAAAGGCCGGGCTGGCTTTGATATTAAAATCCATGTCAACTTTATGTTCTGTGAGATTGATTTGAAAAAGTAGGAACACCTCTACTTTCAGAAAATAGATCACACAAACACAATTCTACCATCATAGAATCTAATCATACTTACAACTTCTAGCAATCGCTCGTTGATTTCGTGAATATTTTTGTAGACCCTATGCCCACTTAGCATTTCCAGAACTACCACACCAAAACTATAGACATCGGTCTTAGCTGACAGATGATGATGAAAATAATATTCTGGAGCTATGTATCCACTGTCACGTAGGCAATGCAGGTATTAGTCATGACCATAATATCAGAAAAGAAGGCAGAGAAACACAAATGTGAAGAAGGCAGAAGAAACACAAATTGTGAAGTAGATAGATTAAAACCGCTTTAAATTTTTTAAAAGAGAACAATGATACATACTTTCATTTTGTAGAATGTGCGTCTTTATATAACGACATGTTAATTATTAATCTCCAATAATATGAAGAGGATGATAGAGTTTCTAGATACCATAGTATATTGCATTATTAGTAATTGCATTATTTCCTGTTGAGCTAAGTTTCAACCTAAACTCACTTCCTCCCTTTTTCTTCTAACCAATAACGGCTATCTAAGATACTCAATCAGTACACGTTGGGTTAAAAAGCAATTGATTACTACCTCGTTGCATAATATTTATAATTCAGATTGCTATTGATCCATAAGACTTCTGGGATTTACTTTGTGATTAATAGTGGTCATCTAGGCTTGACAACAGCTTCAACTTATTAATTTTCAGCTCTTCAATGCCCAAATGAAACCAACACAAGACACAAATTAATTTCACAATACTTTACTACTTACTAGGTTCCAGTTATTCTGCTTGTATGGTAAAATTGATCCTCAGTTTTTGTATAACTTCTTGCTATCCCGAAATTCCATAGTTTTGGGTTCATTCGTTTATCTAAAATAATGCTTGAAGGTGTAACACCAAGATGTATGATCCGATTGGGAGCATCCTTGTGAAGGTAAACAAGTACCCTTGCAACACCTAGTAATATTTTGTATCGCTCATCCCATCCCAAGAGAGCAGAACCCGCATCTGCAAAGACATATCAAAAAACACATGTTTGACAAGGTTTAGTCTATCAAATATATAATCTTCACAGCCATCGTTATAGTATGGGATAGGTTATAAAGAAACCCCCCCCAAAAAAAAAACACGATTTGTACCCCTTAGTTTTTGTGTTTTTTAATTTTTAATTTTGTTTATGTTATAAAATTGTGAAACGGAAAGTGCGAAACAAAAAATATAAAGTTTGACAAGTCAAAAGTATTAAAATGTCAACAAAAAAAAATGTATTGTACCGTAAACGGGGACAAAGAGAATGTTTTGTACTTTTTTGGTACTTTCTAGTGGGCATGTGGTACTGGAACAGGGCAAGACATGTTATCACGGGTGAACTTTTCAGTGGCGATTTGATGTCGGTAAAACGAGAGGATGTTTCGTTGACGACATCAGTTGTGGGTTTGGTGTGGTCGGTTTTGGTGTTATCGGTTTGATCGTTGGACTCATTTGGAATGATGGTTGTAGTAACCTTGACGGTGGTGGTGTTGGTGTTTTGGGTTGTGTGTTGTTGTGAGATGACTTCGAGTACTGCAGTGGACGAGCAGAAGGCGTGAACCATCGTAGCTAATTCATCCACTAGAGCAGCCATTTTTTCTAAGGCATCTCGTGAGTAGTGACGGGTTGGAGGTGTCAAGTAAGTCGATGAAAGCACCATTGATAGAAGATCGATTTGAGATGATCACTCTCCTAAAACTAATAACTAAACTAGAACTACTTTACTGAACTAATTTCTCATATTCATTTTCTTCCCTTAATCATAAAACAAAGTACAACTTATATAGGGACGAAATGTGTAACCAACAAGTAAACGTGGGATAAGAAAGTGGCAGTAGTGGAGTGCTTAACATATGCGTATGAGCCTAGTAAAATATTCTAACGTGCATGTAAAATAATGAAACGTGTATGCATAATTGATGGAGACATGAGAGTTGTTCTTCTTTAGACTTGGTCTTTACTTCAAGCACGTATCAGTTAACAATAGTGGTTTCCTGTTCTTAAAGCCCATCACAAGTTCCCAACAGTTGGAGTACTATATCTTTTCAATCAAGCGGTGTACAAGCAGTTCTAATAAAGGAATTTACCAAATAACAAGGTTAACAGACTTGCATAGGGTGCATAGTCATAGATGAGGTAGGCGCGTGTTCCTTCAATGCAATATCCAAGCAACTGAATCAAATTCTCATGTTCTACTTGTAGAAGTATCGACACTTCATTCATATATTCTTGATGTGTCCATTTATTATCACAAGGTCCACAAATTGCTATATCTTGTCCATTCTTTAACGTCCCCTGAATAATGCAACAAAGTTGGAGAGTATATAGCAAACTTGAATAACAGATTTTTTTTCAATGGCACACTTGAAAAACATTTATTCAGATTTACGACTCTGGATACCTTGTACATGTAAGCATTGCATCCATATGCTGAAATTCTATTAGCTACAGAGAAGTTATCGGTTGCAACACTGATGGTATCAAAATCAAACCGGCGAAGTATTTGGTTTACACCTTCCAGAGTACAAAGGTACTTATCCAAGGACTTTAAGTTTACACCTTCAACTACAAGCTCAACAAATTAACTCATATCAAGTTGTTATTACAATTAACTCGACAACTAAGCATATAAAAGCTTCACTTAATTAGTTGAATTTGCAAACTGTACTATGTTCCTTTGGCTTATGGTGACAACTATTTCTTTAATCAAACCAGTCACTTGGATTGTTCAAAGTTATCTCAAAACAAAAAAGGTATAATATAGGGAAATCGTGATTCATTATTTGTGTCTGTAGAAGAATGATATTCTTTCCTACTTATAAAGTATAAAAAGATAAAAGCAAGAAAAGCGACTTCAATGGCTTATTTAAAAATTAACAAATTTAATAAAGGAAGCTACAATCCCTTTATATATAAAGGACTACTACTATGTATGCCTCTAAAACCACATAATCAGTAAACCATTTGTATATGACAAACAAACAGGTTATATCATTCTCGTTATTTGCAGTACTTAGTACACTTTGCTGAATATATACACTATACAGTAACAAGCCATTATATTCTTGTGGAAATCTCTTGAGGGCTTAAAACATGGTCAACTGGTTACATTCAGTGGAAAAATGGTAGTCTAATTAGTTGAATAAATAAACTGTTAGAGTAGAAGTTATATATTCTCACATATTAATTTAGTAAAAGAAGTTATTGAGGTGAACTTAAAAGTATATCTTTCCAGGTAAAGATAAAGCAACTATATATTAGTGAGCGCCTAATACCTGAGTTTTCCCGTCTAGATTGAAAGAAAGACATGGGTGTCTTTTTACCAAATATTTTCATGTCCATAGTCGGCAACAAATTACTAGTTTTCTTTTCTGAGGCAAGGATAGATTCAAGACTCGCTACAACTTGGGCCATTGTAGGCCGTTGCTTTGGACTACTATACAAACACATGTCAGCTAGTCGCGCAAACTCCTTTAAACATTTAGATGATACTCTCCCCCTTAAATTTAAATCAACAATTTGGTTGACCCTGCCTTCTTTAACAGAGTCGTGTGCCCATACTGCTAAACCACATTGTTCCTCATCAATACTTGTATCTACTGCTTTTTTCCCGCACAAGACTTCAAATAGTACAACCCCAAACGCATACACATCAGACTTTCGAGTCAGCTTACCCGTGTAGAAATAATTTGGATCTAGATATCCAAATGTACCTCTTACCATTGTGTTAACATAAGTGGAAGGCTGATTTGTGGGACCTATCTTGGATAAGCCAAAGTCCGATATCTTAGCAGCCCAACTGTTATCTAACAATATATTTGAGCTTTTAACATCTCGATGTATAACTCCTTGGTTAATACCCGTGCCGGTGTGTAGGTAGTCTAAGCCACGAGCGGCCCCTATGCATATTTTGAGTCTTCGCACCCAAGATAGAGAATTTAGATGTTTGTGGAGATGATCTTCAAGTGTTCCACGTGGCATATATTCATAGAGGAGGATCATCTCTTGGCCATCTTTACAATATCCAATCAAAGATACCAAGTGACAGTGCCTTAACTTAGAGAGCATATCAACTTCAGCCCAAAACTCGACAGCTCCTTGATTAGAAGTTGATTCCAGCCGCTTAATGGCAGCATCCACACGACTTGACCCATTAGAGATGGTCCCTTGGTAAACCTTGCCAAAACCTCCACGTCCAATAACCAATGACTCATCAAAGTCATGTGTTGCTAGCTGAATCTCAGAAAATGTAAACTGGCGGCACGGCTGTATCGACTCTAAGGATAAGGAGGATTGAGCGTTCTGGCTGAAGGTCGGAACTGACATGATTATGCATAGGAATTAAGAAGAGAGCTAGACAATATAGCATCTCGAAATGTATATATGGTCATAATTAATTAGCTGTAGATATGCATCAGCTGCATTCTTGATTGATATTTCTTCTTCCAGGAAAGAGACATGGACCCAGCTTCATTTGGTGGTTCTTGAAATGGCTTATATTTTCCAAGAAGTGCCGTGTGAGGTCCACAAAGGACACTAATTTATGTACTCCATCCGTCCCAAAATTATTGTCCCCTATTGACTTTTTTGGTCTTTTTCTTTGAACTTTGACCTTAAATATTTTTGTTTGTGTTATGTTATACTTGTCAATAGGGAGTAATACAGTAGTCAATACTGTTGCGTGCTGTTTAATAGTTTCGGTAAGACGGTAACTTTTCTAATTAGGTTGACTTTGAAAGTGGAAAATAACTAAGAGCACTGGGAGTGGTGGTGCCAAACTCAAAAAGTGGTGCCACGTTAACAAAAGGGAGTTTGACACCAGAAATGCTATGACACCAGAATTCAATGGCATTGGTTTGGCACCAGAATTCTGGTGACATAACATTTTTTTGTTATTTTTAATTTTTTTCCATATTTATTTAAAATACACTTATTTATATAACTAAAAATAAAATTCATTGAAATTAAAAACATTACATTAAAAAAAACAATACATTAAAAAAAATACATAAAATTAAAAGACATAAAATTAAAATGCATAAAATTAAAATGCATAAAATTAAAAATCATAAATTTGACGGCGCCGACTAGTTTGGAGGTGGTGGATATGCCGCTCTGATTTTTGCCTTTTGGGCGTTGATGATAGCGGCGTCGACCGGATCCATCCCGCGTGTGTCGATTTGTAGCACACGCATGTCCTCCGCAATCCTTTGAGATTGGATCAACCGCCTTCGGTCTTCACTCTCTCTCTCGAGCACGGTCATTTTGGCTTTGCGGTCTAACTCGTATTGTTCCGCCATGAATTCTTGATACGCGGCCGGGTTTGAACCGGAGCTAGCGGTCGAGTTAGAACCCGTACGTTGACTTTTAGCAAGTCGTTGCAAACCGGGTGGTCGAGGCAACTCATCATCTCCAAAATGCTCCGGTTCCTCGTCGGTGCCCAAAAGACGATTTCTTCTTTGCAAAGTCGAATCGGGGTTTGTCCACTTGTGTTTGCCTTTCAAAAAAAGCCAAGCACTCCGGTGCTTAAACTCACCCCCCACGGTTGCATCATACAACGTGTGCACCCTCGACATATGATCATCATCATTCTCCCCACTATGAACCGCGGTTTCTTGCACCAATTGATTAAACTTGAGAACCGCGGTATTCATTGGAGTCCACTTACCCGTCAACATGTTCTTGGTACGCTCCGTGAAGCCTTTTTTCTTCGCTTCCTTATTGTACACATTTTGGATTTTGTACCAAAAAGTATCTCGCTTTTGATCACACCCGGTTTTTGGATCCTCGGAAACTTGAATGAAACATTCCGCCAAAAGCAACTCCTCATCTTGAGTCCACGCATTACGAATTCTTTTTTGTTTCTCAAGTGGCGGTTCTTTTTCTTTGTTTTTTTTTGCCTTCGACTTCAAACGGACGCCGCGGCTAGGCTTCGACGTCGGGGTCGGAACCGGCTCGTCTTCATCTTCGGTATCTTCGACTTCAAAGTGGTGCGATTGTTGCTCGGAATGTGGTTGGGAAGTGGTGAATTGGTTTGGTAATTGTTGTGGTTGTTGTTGGTGCATTTGTTGCATTTTAAATTGTTGAAACATCAACAATTCTTCTTGGTTAGTAAATTGAGGTTGGTAATTTGGATTGACATAGTAAGGCATTTGGTTGAATGCCGGTTGAGTGGAGGAGCCCGGATTCGAAGACGACCCCGGAATTTGGTTGGTTGGGTCGTTAAGCATACCGGAAATCCAATTTGATTGGTTGGGATTGAGATTCATTTTTTTGAGTGAAAAAATGGAGAAATAAAGAAATGTTTGTTATAAAATGTATTGAAAGTGTGTGTGAAGTATGAAATAAAAATGGCGTATTTATAGGATTTTTAAAAGGGTAAAATTAAGGTTTTGGAGGTATTTTTTTGAAAATCCGCTCCCCCCAACGGCTATCAACGGATAGTTTAAAAAAAAAGGTTTCGCGTGGGTTGTTAGCCATGGCGCGAGAAGCCTTGGCGCGAGCCACGGAGTGGTGCGCCGTGGCCTTTTCTCGCGCCAAAGCTTGGCACCAAACTACCAGCCGACCACTCCCTCCGCTCTAAGTATTAAAGAAGCGTTTGGTTGACCACTTTTGACATTATGGTATGGGTGTGTGAATCATTACATACATTTAGTTTAGAGGTATGATATTCACCGGACCCACTATAACCCACTAACTGAGGTATCCTCCATAGAAAGGCAAGTATGTAAGTTTCCATGAATCATTCCTCAATTTTATTTTTTTATAATATTTATCCCAATGTGTCTCTATGCAATAATTTGCACTGTCTCTGAAATTTGTCAACTTGTTTTTAGCTCTTAAATCCTCTTTATCCACGTGTCAATGTTAATATTTTTAAGATGACATTTCAATAAGTGAACCAAACAAAATAATTAGAAATGATACCCACAATTATACCCATTTACATTCCGCCTCATATTCAAACCAATACCTATAGTGATTCCCGATAGCATACCAAACGCCTCCTAAAAGTATTTCATTGATCTATACAAATCTATACAGGTAGCAGTAGTCTCAAAATCCATCCAAACACGTATTTTATTAGGTCATCATAAAAATAACACAAGCGTAATATCTACATTTACACAAATGTAAAAAACTAAAAATTTGAAAATCTAAACTTTTTTTTTGTTTTTTTTTGGGGAGGGGGGGTGGGTTGGGTTGGACTAGGGCTTATTTATTTAAGAGAAAGTTATATGCTTCGTAATTTTTAACAGAAAGATATATAATAACTACATGTTAGATGTATTAATTACCTTGCGGATAAAGTGACCAACCACCACCAGATGATCAAATACGCCTTCTTGTGTGTTTGAAAGTTGAGCCGTGTATAGGGACGAACCTACATGAGATGTTGGTGCAACATTGACTATGATCCCCTTTATGTTTTAATGATGACAAATAAACATTCGTAAAACATAAAATAACAAACAATAGCCTAAATCCGGAAAACCGAATATTCGCCTCTGGCGCCACTCGCGAAGTCTGTTTTTACGGATTTGATTTTGTTGGCTTTCCTCTTACCCGACACATGTGGAAACTTCAATAAAGCTATGTACATGATATTTGAGCATTTGGAAACACTTCAAATGAGGTTTAGACTTAGAGAGGAGCAAAAACAAATCCTTCTGTTTTTACATAAAATGCCAACTCAAATCTTTTATCAAACGCCTCTAGCCAAGGCCAAAACATCTTTCTAAACCTAGTATGATCATGCTCTCAACATACCAACAAGCGAAAGCATTTATTTGACCTTAATCCGGGTTTACGATGATCCTAATCATGTAACGGGTTTTCCAAGTCAAAGGTCACTTTGGTAAACGCATCCTTTCTCGATATGGGATATGCTTTACTTAAGATGCAAAGCACTTAGCTTGTTTGCATCAAGATGATTAGTGATCAAATCCAATGTTGATTATCTTGGATTAAAGTCAAAATGACTAATCGAGTTTGTGGTATTTGGAAGTTAATCGTACTTTGACTTTTCTTACTTCCTTACATACAAATGTTTTACAAACCAATTCCTCACATGTACAAGTCCTCATTTCCTCTGCACAATCCTTCTACCCATTTTAACTAATCACTTGTTAAACCTTCTTACCCAATAAGTGATTTCTTTCTTCCACACACACACCAAACATCTTCTTCCTTAAACCATCCCATAATCACATATGCCCACTCTTTTCTCTCTTATTGGCAATGTGATCATTCACCTAAATCAATCCTTTGATTTCACTCTTAAACATTCTCAAACTCATACTTCTCATCATAATCCTTATTACCTTCTTACTAATCCTCTTTAACACATTTCAAACACAAACTACCTTCTCACATATAATCTTTCCTCACATAAACCTTCCCAACAATGTCAACTCATATTCCGTACACATGTACTTCTTGTGTACCTTGTGTACCTTTGTGTCCCCAACATTCCCTACCAACAATGTCAACTCATATTCCCAATCATAACACAAGATACAAAATAGCGAAAACTACAATGCATAAACTTCAAGTGTTACGAAGACCATCAACCTCGAAAAACCACGAGTAATGTCCCAAAGCATAACTAAATCCAAAATCTCTTACAATTCCAATTGCCCACACAGGGGTCCAAATCCAAACTTAAATCAAAACTTCTAAATACTAAGAATCCAAACAATATAAACAAGCAAGACTTCACATGAAAAAATCCACACGGGATACTTCTAAGCATGCTATCTCATATCACCAATTTATTCATCCTTCACTTCACCTGAAAACGATACTCGAAAACGTCAACAATAATGTTGGTGAGCTCGTAGGTTTGACTCCAACCCAAAAGTTGTGCCAATATCTCAAAACAGTTGGACAATAGTGCAATATGACAGTGAATATATGCAAACAACCCATGACTTAGCATCTCCGCTAATCATGTAAAACTCGACCTAGCTTACCCACTAGTCGAACCATCCTAGCATCACCGCTAGTCCGGTAGCAAATATGTCACTTACGCATCTAAAGGGCCTACCAGCTGGAGCACTATATTAGGGCACGACCTCACACAAACTTGGGTAGGCGTACCCAGCCGATCCAATAATCACACAAATACTGGGATAGGCGTACCCCTCCGATCCAAACAATCATGCATCACATAATATTCACATATCAGTCATAAGCACTTATCTTATCCCAAAACCACCCCCCCCCCCCCCCCACATCAATTTCGCCCAGTGCAAAAAACAATAGTTTAAAAACCATTTTGGTTTCATTTTCCTCAACGGAAAAAATAGTAAAAATGGGGCTACGAGAACTTACCTCAAGCAAGTCTTTAGCAACCAAATCTCAATCACACAAGCAAATGCAACGACGTCCGCACACGACCTAGTCCAGTTAATGTCCCATTTAATCATTCATTTCCAAAACAGTTTTCTCGTTTGATGCATAGAGTTTAGACGCGTTATACAATTACCCGTAATAATTTAGTGGTGTGATGGTTAATGTTTTAACCCAAAATATCTTATCAATCACATAGCTTAATAATACATACTTATACTATTTAAGGTAAATAGATAAGTAAATATTTATAATAAATAATTATAAATATATCTCGATAAGTCTATTCGGTAACCTTAGTCACCGTAAAAATAATCATAATATGATTAAAAAATGAAACAGGTTTATCGATAATAAACATATTAGAGAAGTTTCTAGAAGAATTATATTTTTCGTCTTTTAGTGAATTTATTAAAATAATAAAATAATATCTTATTATTTAAAATCAAAAATCACGTTCTTAAGTGAAATTTTCTAAGTATAAACTTTTTACGAAATTTTGACATGACCCGTACGTTCATTCCATGTTTTCTCAAGGTTTTTAACCTTTATTTCAAACACTTTTCAAACTTTTCGACACTTTTCCAACAAAATTCCAAAATCTCAATCTTTAACGTTTACAAAAACGTTTTCCCCAAAATAACGTTCAATATCACTTCGTAAACATATTCCACTTTCAAAGTTCCGTCAAAAACTCGTAAACGACAAAATATTAGGGTCCATTAAGATATTTATATGTCCAAAATACGTTCTAAGCCCAAATCCGAGGCCCAATAGTAAATATAAGCTCAAATCAATAAGAAATAAAGTAACCCAGATCACAATAAGCCCTCCCATAAGCCACGACTTAATTGGGCTTATTGGGCCGTGAGCCCATAAGCTCCAAAATATGCATATTAAGCTTGAAAATAAGCTAATAAGCTACGTATTGCATTTGGTTACTACCATAAGCTATAAAATAGTCCACGAACATACGCCATACTATGAAAATAATAAAAATCACCCCCTTTGTGATTTCTAGCCACGACGTGAGCATATAAGCTCAAATAAGCCACGAAATGGCTTAAAATAAGCCCAAAATAAGCTATCTAGCAATATATGTTTTTCAACAATCACGACCACAACATCAAAACTACAAAAACCCCTTTGTTTCTTTTCTTATTCAACGCATCCAAACACCCCTTTTATATTCTTTTCGTTTCCAAAAATTGATTTTCGCAACGATCAACTTGTACAACTAACATCTATGCATCAATATAAATCCAAAAGGACAAATGAAATTTAAATTTAGAAACTTACAAGAAAATCTTCAAAAATGTAGATTTTGACACGAAGCGGACAACCTAAACGTTGTTTAAATGAATACCCAAATACTCGTATCAACCCGAAATATTACGTTCTTGATTAAAGTTGGAAAATTTATGGTGTTTGTGGTGGTTTTGGGTGGCGGACGAACACACACACACACACAACATACAAGTGGGTTTTTTTGAAAACTAAAAGGAATTGAATGGCGTGTTGGTTGCAAAATGGAATGTATGTGTACAAAGGAGCTAATTCATGCTCTTGTCCCCTCGGCTTACACGCAAGATTAGAATCCCGAGAGGGGGTTCGGGTCTTTCCTTTTCGTGTCGGGATCACTTACAACTATAAAAAACTCACCCGCAAAATATTTCCAAAGTAATTAGCATTTTTTTATTTTTCCATTGAAATTACTATTCTCTTAAATTTATTTTACACTTTAAAACCTTTTTCAAAACTTCATGTAGACATTAAACGGACGTAGCTAAGATCGTTTTTTTTGGCATTTCTTAAAATTCACGGGTCATACCACCCGGAATACAAAAATCATATTAATAACTTCCAAAAAGAAATTATTAATCACAATAAACCATAAATCATTTCAAATCTCATAAATTTACCACCGTCAACATGGTACAATAGCCGAAGAAACTGACAAAAGTCAAATAGTCAAAGGACTAAAATGAAATATTCAGAACACAAAAAGGCAAAGGTTACAACCACCACCCTTCACATGCTGCCACCTCTGTAGCAGCCACCACCATTCACCTCTCTTCACCTGCCACCACCACTGGTTCGGTCTCACAACAGTGATTTTACCATTTTAGCTTAGCGTTTAACTAAAAAAACTTTCTTTAAAAGGAACTGGTACACTTTCGTATTGAGTTTTCACATTTCTTATTCATCTGCCTACCTTTCTTATAATATTTACTTGCTTGTATTAAAGTCAAACCATAAGCATAATAAGCGGAAAATATGCAATCCCAAACACCCTCTGTACATAGATAATAATCGAAATCCTAATCAACCTGAGAAAAATGATTTTTTGCCTTGCTAAAAAACTGTTTAAGGGGGTTAGCTTTTTATAAGAGCTTGTGCTTGTTACCTTAAGGGCTTGATAAACTCTTTTCGGATAAGCACCTTTACAATAACTTCTAAAAGACCAACTTATTTGTGACAAAAAACTATTAAGCCATGAGTTTCTTTGGTACTCAGAACACTTATTGTGCTTTGATAATGCAATGAGTGAATTTACCCGATAATCGTATCTAACTTACCCATTATCATACTGGGAAATCTTAAAACTCAAACCCCAACTAGTTTGTTGCATCTACATCATGATATAGTGGAATAGAAGGCCTGATTGGTCACATGTTCAAGTTTTGATCCACTTTCATCTATTATTCTTCATCTAATTAGTATGTGTAAGTTGTAGTGTTATTGTAACAAAATGTATATGTACGCGTGATATGTGGGCAGGGGCGGATGCACTTACAAGTTATGAGGGTGCGGTACCCTTCATAATTCGCCAATAAACATCGGTTTATAGTGTAAAAAAATATTTATTGACTTTTTTATTAAAGTGCACCATACCACAAAATCAAATTGCCCCCCACTCACACACTAAAGTCTAACATTTAACACTCTAAAACCTTAAAATCCTTTATTTTCTAAGTGACAATACTCGATTTTGCATTGCGATCCCCAATTTTATCCTAGTTTTTTCCCCGTATTTTGTTGCTATTATGAAAAAAAAAATTGCCCCTCACAATGCAATTTCTTGATTCCGCCATTGTAGGTGGGCATGCCCTCCGAGCAAGCTCCCATGGACGTATTCGTCAAAAGAAACATGTATCAAGGAGAACAAAAGAAAAATCTAATGCCACAAATCAGAGGTGATAGGGGTTTGAGGAAGAAAGGGGGTGTTTTTTTGTTGTTGGTGTGCATGGTAACCTGCTCCACGTAGAAATCAACAGGTTTACAGGTCACCGGATACACGGAACAGACGAAATTCAAAAGTAGGCTACATGAAACTGCAAAAAAAAAGTAGGCTACACATAACTACAATTAGTGGCAAGTTAGATACATTTTCAAGTAATTATCTTTTTTTTATTGAAAAATCTTTGCCGTTAGAAAAAAGAGTTGCAAGGGTGCAAAGTTATAGACGAGGTATGCGTCTGTTCCCTTCAATGCAATAGCCAAGCAGCTAAATCAAATTTCTCTTGTTAGGGTTTTATGCCTGTGTTAGGGTTTTCTTCGCTTTGCCGTCTTGTGTCAATTAGTAAATATATATGGCTTCAATGATACAAATTTTTTGATGGCTTCTAAAATTTAGTTTTTTGATGGCTTCCAAGATTTTTATTTTTTTTGATGGCTTCAACAGTATAATTATCTT
>BQNB010001399.1:57867-95367 GCA_026074375.1 Tanacetum coccineum | reverse complement strand
AGTTGTGCACAAGATAAAGCTTTAAAAACCAATTTGCTTATTTCAGTTTCATTGTAAACATTGTCAACAACGTAAAAGGGGCTTTCCTTCGTATATCTTACTTAGACCTAGTCTTCTCTTTTCTTTCGATAGAAAATCCTCCATCGAGATTGGATTCTAATATAAATAAAAGGAATATACCAATTCTATACTATAAATCAATCTTGACTTGATATTGAAATTCCTAGATATTTTATTACTTGTTCTATTCTAAACCACTAAAAAAAGAGACAAATGGACATATTCATAAAAAATTTAAATAAATAAATAAAGATAATAAAATAGAAAAGATAATACAAATCAAAAATATCTAAGATGAGGGAAATAAAGTTGAGATGGTTTGGTCATGCCTGGGGGAGGCCACAATCATCGCCAGTAAGGAGAGCTGAACCTCTCATAGTCGACGGCTTGAGGAGAAGAGGTAGACCTAAACTCAGGTGGGAGGATAGACTTAGCCAGGGCATGAATGAGCTTTTCTTGTCCAAGGACATGATCTCAAATAGGAATGCGTAGAGAGATAAGATTAGAATATGCGGGTAGTTCAGGCTAGGTTGTTGGAGGTATTTATTACGTTTAGGCTTTATACACTTAGTAGCATGTCTCTTGCATTTTAGATATAGGGTTCTGATAACGCTCAAAATATACATATTTTTATACGCGTTATAGGTGATTCTATATATGTATTTGGTTGTTTAGATGAACTTTTGATACTTAATAAACTATATTTGATATTGTAGGTTCGTTGGACGTGTCGTAGAAGAAAACAAGGAAAACACGAAGATTTGGAGCTTAAATGAAGATTGGAACTCAAGCTTAATGTTTCTTGACACACATGTATTTTTTGGCCATATCTTGCTCACACGAACTCTGATCGAGTTGACTCAAGCAGCCATGAAAAGAGGAAATAATTATCTACATCTTTTATTTTGGTAATAAGTCATGATAAGGCCAAAGTGCGACAATTTTGTACCAAAAACCGACAGACTTATGCAGTGTGCATCTCAAGTAGTAAACCTGAAGTACGATGGTTTTCAACCCAAAACCCGCGTACTTCTCGTCTAATACAGCTCATAAACATTTATTTAAAGTCTCATTAACTCATAATCCATATCATATTGCCTCTATTTGGTCCCCAAGTGTTGTAATAGCTTTTTAATACCCCATGTGTGACAGGAGAAACATATACCATCATCCACACAACTTAGAGGGAGAAGAAGGATTTGTGGGGATCCTTGGATCCAAACACCCCCTTCCTCATCCAACCACCACCACTACTGCCCATCATCTCTAACCATAATAGCCACGAATTTCCCTAGTCCTAAACACCATTTCCAAGAACATTTGATACTTGAAGGATTCGTCACTATGTATAGCCTTGTTCCAAACACCCTTTGTTCACGACTTTTGCATACTTACTGGTGATTTCTAGATGTTACGTGAGTTTAACGTGTTATTGAGTTTAGTGTGTTATTGATGTTTGTTGGTTATGAGAAGCATGGCATATTATTTGGATGATTCTGCTATGAATTGTGAGTATACGTGTTTATGAATGATATTATATTTTTTCATGGATATTGTATGTCTCTTGATTGATTGTTGCAACCCCATTTAGGACCAAATGGATTAGTTGTAATGGTTAGTTTTTCATCATCTGTCTATATTGATTCAATGCTTTGCTTGTGAAAATTGCTAGGTCAATTGATAAACAAACCAAGTTGATATAGTGTTTAAGACCCTTCATATGTTGACCGACCGGGTTGGGAGAAATTAATATGTATGCATATTTGATATAAACCATTTTAATGCATTAGTGATGATGTACTATAAAGGACGAAATGATTCTATGTCGTTATTAGTAAATATCCTAGTTGTGTTAATTATCCGTTTATTGTGGCATGTATGATTTTGTTTATATATAGTCTTGTATTATCTTTATCTATCTTGGTTTGTGGATCATGCCTACTGGAGCATTTGGTACTTTGCTTTACACACGTTTGCCTAATTGATATGCGACAATCATGTGGCTGTTGTTCTTGATAAACTTTTTGTGAATCGCTTACATTTCCTTTTGGACGACCTAAACTTACCTATACGATATTGCACTCGAAAGAGTATACTTTCCCGTGTGTTTTAGTTGATCATTTCAGTATTTTTAGTCCTATAAATTTATGGCTTTGAAACATATCAAGTTCCTTAGCTAGTTCACTTTTGGCTTTTTAGCCGTTAAGTAGCATATCTTGTTCCTTTTGCTCTACCATTAAGTTATAGGTCCTTATAGCATTGCCTTGAATTATTCTTCATTGCCATTAGGGATAGGTATTTTTTTGCCATCAGCCCTATTTTTTTTACATGTGTTTTTCTAGGTGCACTGCTCTTTTTGTGTTCATGCGTTTTGCTTTATGCTTGTATGCTTTTGCTCGTGTCCCTTTGTCTTTGTCTTTGTTATGATTTTTATTTTTGTTATTGTGTTCTTTTGCGGTGTCTGCTTTTATTTGTTTTTCTCTTTTTCTCTTTAAAGGTGCGTTTGGTACACAATAATTAGAATGGAGGACTAAATTCATTTCGAATATAGCTGTTTGTTTAACAACTTGAAATCATTAATATAGATATCATTTATGGATATGAGGGTGTTAGCCTCAAAATATTAAGTCAAACATGGAAGCTCGATCACTTAGTCAGGAAGACTCGGTCTTTATATATTTCACGTTGCAATAGGCTAAGATAAGGTAACGGGCTCACTTAATGTAATCTAACTGTGCATATGTTGCGGGCTAAAGCCCAAGTAATCTCTAGCCCGATCTGTAGAAAGCCCATAGGCGTATAAGCCTTGTGGTGGAAGTATAAATACCACTTCTCCACAATGTAGAAGGGTTGGTTGTTCTTTTTATAACTTGTGTTTACACATAGCAGGAAGTACGAATCATTTATGTTATCCAAAATGTTTAGATAAGTAAAATCAACAATAGACGTTACCGAGTCATCAGCCGCATCAATTAAAATTTCTTCTGGTAGATCTTGTGACAACCATGGCTTGAGCAGGTTAGTCAAACTTTTAGTGTTGACTTAGGTGCCTATTGCAATGTATGATTTATGTGATTTTATGTGTCTATGTGTGTTTATATGTGTTTATGAGGTATTGGTAATCATATATATGAGTGTGATCATCTCAATGAGATGGATGGGTGTTGAAATTGTTTGAGTTCATTTTGTTTCCTTTTGGAAGTGAAAAGGAAATGATTTATTGAGATTGAGCGTTTCTGTGTAAAAATGTGTAAGTATTATTAAGTTATACTTTTATTTTTGTGTTAGTAATTTAAGATAAGTTTTGATCTTTAGAGGTTAAGTTTAAGAGAATGGAGATAATTTGATGGAGAAAATTTCATTTTAATCACATTATAGTGTTATGGTATTGATTGGGTATTTTGATGGAAATGTTTTGGTTAATCTGTGGATGTCTAGGTGATGATTTTTAAAATGGGAAGTTGTGATTTGTGAAAGAATGTGTTTGTTAAAATTTTGAGAGTTTTGGAAGACTTTTTTTTTAGAAAGTGAATTTGTGAAAATGAAAGATTTTTTGAAGAGTTAATTATTTTTAAAAGTATAGTTAAATTGCGTTTGAGCAGAACGGTATGTGCAAACTAAGCTCTTTGGAATGGTTGTTATTAAAAATTAGGCAAAAGCAAATAATTAAAGTATTAATAAATAAGATATTTTTTTAGATGTTTGTTAATTAAAATCGAATTTAAACGATGATAAGGAAAGAAGAGAAAAAAAAAGAATTGTATTAGGAAAACAATTCTAATTAGGCTTTATCTTTGATTTTTTTAGGAGCCTATAATTCAAAAATAAAATCCCTAAAACCATCCCTATTGGAGGTTCGGTCGACACAAGAAGAAAGAAGAAAAATATTAGGGTTTTCTTATAAGGTTTTTCAAATCATTGTTTTAATTCTAGTTATTTAATTTAATTAATGTAATTTAAAACTTGATGATTTAGGTTTATATAATAATTAGGGCTTTATTTTTCTGGTTTGAAGTTTATAATGTTTATAATTGTTGATCATTGTTTAAATTGGTTACGAGATTTGATCATGCGTTAGGGTCTAGATCGCCCGAATTAGTTGTTTAATTCACTGCACAATTTTAGGCAGTCTTGTAACGAGCGTAACTCATTCATAAAAATTCAAATAAACAATTTACAATATACTGGAGTAAACTCAGAGTGTACTACTTTCCAGTATAAAGTTAGGTAATCGTTGAGTTTTATGTCGGGAAGTGGGGTCAAAAGTTCGTTGCAAAATAAGTGTGTAAATCTTTGAGAATTTCTGTTGTGGATTTGATTTTTCTAAATTATTATAATTAGTAGAGGCTCAAAATTTCACCGTGGAAGTTATTTTATATATTTGTGTGACTCTGAATGAATTGTTGCTATGTAGGTTATGATGTTTACGTTGGGTTGTATCTAACGTATATTTTAGGGGGTCAGAATTCTGGACGAATTTTGAAACACTTGGATTAATGAATTTCTTAGGGTATTTGTAAAAAGGGGTAATGGCTTTGGGAGAGATATGAGAGGTATAGGGAATATATATGCATGGTGAATTTTGGTTTGAATTATGGAAGTTGTTTAAGTGTTTACGTTTAGGTAGCGGTAAGTGTAGTTAAAATTATGCTCAAAAAAACCAGAAAATTTAAAGTGTGGCATTGAAGTGTAAATGACATTGTAAGAGTTGGAAAGGGTTAATTAAAGTATAGACTTATGGTAGATGCTTAGATATCCATCTTAGTTGGGGTTACTTCTATTGGATTGAATGCTAATTGATGGTAGCTTATCTGTGTGTTTAATGGTTTTGAGTATCGTGAAGTATGTGTGAAGCTTTGTTGGATTCTTGTGGGGGGGAATGCATAAGATTCATGGTGAGTTTAATAGTCACTCTCTTTTTTTATATCTTTATTTGGGATGAGAATGATGCTAAGGGTTCTTGAAAAGTTTTGAATTGCTGTGATTATGTGTTTTGATTACGTGTGAGGTCATTATTGTGACTGCACTATTGGCTTGTATGTATTGGTATGGGTCGAGGGCATACTATAAGCATTTTGCTGTAGACTTTTAGGACTTGCGTAAGTGACGTATTGTAGGATCTGAGGGGTACGCCTACCAGTATATGTTTGGTTGGTTTGATATGGTGAATTTCGTTTTGCTTGTTAAGCATAAGTTCATATGTTGCTTAATTGTCCTGTATTATTTTGATATCACAGTAATTGGTTTAAAGGATTGTTTTGTGTGTCTTAAACCTATGTCTCTCACCAACTGTTGCTGTTGACGGTTTTAAGATCATTTTCGGTGAGGCTTAATGGTGCTAAGATAGAGCGCAAGAGTGGCTAAGAAGGGAGACGTAGGTTGCTTGAAGTTATTTTGCTTTTCTGTTTTGAATAATTACGTTTCGCATGAATTGTTTGGTTTACGTTTTGCTTGTCATTTAAGTGACGAGACCTCTTTTCATTAATAAAGACACCATAGGTTTAGGGTTTTGTTATCACCACTTTGTGTCTTTGCTTTACACTTAGTTTTCATTTTAGTTTTCTCTATATTAGAAAACCATGTGTTGTGATGATATACAATTCTTGTTTAGATCCTCGGCGTTTCCGCCTTGGGCGGGTTGTGACAGATTGGTTTTAGAGCCCTTTGGTTATAGTTAACTAGGTGGTTGTGCCTTAGACTATAGCTTAGGGTACCTCATTTAGTTGCATTTTTAGGGCTTAGGTTATTTGTGTACGTATATACGTATGTTACCGCTACCTAAAAGCTTTGGAAATTCTTTCTATTTTGAATTACTAACTATTTATATGAAATATATACTTTTTCATTATAGGGATCTAATTAGTATTATACCCTTTGTTATTGTTATAGTCATGTCTTTCCCTACCCCTAGGAGATATTGTTGGGAGATTGTTTACCTCACTGGACCCGCGGAGTTTGGTGTCTTTTTGAGAGAGAAAAGTCAAAAACAAGAGAGGACCCCAACATAAGTTTTTTTTTGTTTTCTACTCGATGCATTTGCTATAATCGAGGATTGCTTTTATATTTTGGTCACGAATGTGACTTTGTTTCCTTTGGTCATTGGGTTTTATGGTTCGTTAGATGGATTATATGTTTGAGTTTTTATTTGGATTATTATTAGTGCTATGTGGTAGATGTGAGTTATCATTGAGATGTGTGGTCTTGGAATGTAAGTACAAGTGCTAAAAAGGTGCATTATGATAATCACTATGGTCGAGAAAAAAAATAATACCGTATATTTATAAGGCAATGACACACGTGGACTTTGTAAACTTTGATTGCATTGAATCATTATTGATTGTATGTATATGTAAGGTTGTAAGTCTGGATGTTTTGTGTAGATGGTAGTGTCGATGTGATGTGAGTTCCTTTGAGGATGGTTGTAGGGTTAGGGAATTTCCTCTTAACCGAGTTGGGGCGATTATTATTAGGTTGGGTTGCATATAGTGTAGTAAGGTTCCTTTCATTATATCGGATTACATCGGATACATTGGTCTTGTCGTTGCGTATTATTAAGTTGGTAGTTAGCTCGTTGTTCGTTGAGATATCCAACGCTGGTTGCGTTTCGTAGGGTGTTCATCATAGAACTGGTATTCTATGTTCTTCGGCTGTTCGGCGTTTTTTTGATTGTTTTCTTTGTTCTAAAGGTGACGATACTTTTTGGTTTGGTTCTAAGACCGTTGGTATGGATGAGTCCTTATGGTTTGTTTGGTTTGCAAGAGTTCTTGTCGTGTTCGTTTTCAAGTAAATTAATATTCTGTTATTGGAATTCTTAAGGTATTTTGGAGTCTATTTTGCTATCATGAGTTTTTTTGTGAGTCATTAAATTCCATTTGAAAGTAAGTTGTGTTGTAGGTCGATACCTATTGTTTAGGTGTTAATTAAAAACTTCTTTTTAAAAATAAATTATATAAATAAAATGCAACACATTTTTTTTAAAAATCATCTTTTGATTTCTTTTATGAAAACCATAATTAAAATAAGTTTATGAAAAAAAAATTTAAATTTATTTTTACACTTAAAATTATTTGCATTATTAACAAAGGTGATTCTATTGTTTTAAAATGATTGGTATAAGGTTATGAGAGAAAGTTTCCTTGGGTAAAAATTGGTTTTGGTACAAAGGTTCTTAATCTTTAATTAATGGGTTCCGTGTCGGTACGTGGTATTATTCGTTGGGGGTGTTTCCTTAGCAATCGTTGATGCGTTTGTTAGGTCGGAGGTTCGTTCTCCTTATCGACGTTTACATTCGGTTGATTGTTTTTCTTTTTGGAATCGTGTGATTTTTGGGTCCATACTAATTGGTGCATGTGAAGTTTGAAATTTTCTCATGGCGTGGTGCTAGAGTTGATGTTAGGACGTATCTCTTATGTTGGTTGCGATTGTTGGTAGCGAAAGCGAAGGAATTATTCGCGAATCCCATAGTTGGAATTAGAGAGTTCTCGTTTTACTTTTGATTTAGTACCTCTTAGTTTTGTGAGTGTTGATGAGCGCTATGAGAGTATTGGTTGTTGAGACATAAGGCTAAGATTGGTATGCCACGAGAAGGTATTAAAATGCCTTGGTTTATTTGGGAGTGCTTAGGTTCATGGAGGGAAATCGAAATAAAGAGGATACGAGGTCTCGTAGGAGTACCAAGGAAGATGAGTTGAGATTATGTGATATCTTTGTAGTATGTGAGCCCTCTAAAGTGTTCCTAAGGAATTAGTAGGTTTTACCCCTCGTCGTAGAATAGGCATTTCGTTATCGGAATTAGACATAAAGGAGCGGAGCCGATTTGCGAAGGGCTCGTGTCGTTTGACATCGTTAGAAAGGCAAGAGGTGTGGAATGATTTGCAGGAGTTGCAATGTGATCGAGCGGTTGGTTTTCGAATGGTAAATTTGTTGTGGGAAGGTTCAGTATTGCTTGGTAGGAAGAAGGTGGCGTAGGTTTGGATATGTGCATAGATTATCTCGTGAAAGAGTGAGACTAGAAAATTGTATGTGATGTCCACCAATGGAGGTGTGCAAGGGGATGACGTAGCTAAGACTGTTTTTAGGATGCGTAATGGACACGTTGAAGTGTACAGCTATGCCTTTTGGGTTAACCAATGCACCAGCGGTTTTCATAGAGTTAATGAGCCGGGTGTGCATGTCCGTATATAGAACAGTCTAGTTTAAACGTATAAATATAACAGACGATATTTTAACCGACCCAAGTCTAAGAGGATACGAGTTATCGCACGTGATGATGATCGATTAGAAGGTATTTGAAGGAATAGAAGATTGTACGTGAAGGTTTTCTACAAATCGTGGAAGCGGAGCAAGGAGGAAGCTATCTAGGTGTGGAAGGAATCAAATGGGTAATGAGACGATCTTGGCATTGCCGGAAGGAGCAGACGATTTAGTAGTATTTTATGACGTGCGAAGCAAGGATTTGGAAGCATGCTTGGAAAAAAAGGGAGAAGGTGATTGCTTGTACGTCGCGACAAATAAAAGCGTTCTTATGAAGGATTGCTTGGGCTAAAGTGGTGGTAGAGTTTTGCCCTGATTATGCTAGTGGCATTAAGTGAAAATGGACATGGAGAGTAATCTATACGGATCATGAATGTCTCCAACACACTTTCAATCGGAAGGGATTAAACATGAGGCAAAGATGATGGATGGGGGGGGGGATTGTTATTTAGTGGTTTGATTTTGAGGCCATTGTACCATTGGGAAAGGCAAATTGTAGATGTTGTACCATGGAGTAAGGAGAAGGAGTGAATACAAGAATGAGTTCGAGATAGATGTAGATGATCGATCTAGGTCTTGAGAGAAAAGGATGTTGGTGGGCAATAAGATTAAGATGTCCAAAGCATATAACGCGTACTAAGATGTGGCGTGGCTCTTAGACAAAGGAGTGTGTAAAGAGATGGAGAGTGGTTCATATTGGTTAGACAGGTTTCGGACCTCTTTGGAAGAGATGTAAGGACCTTGGCTATTGATAGAGGCGAATACGACAAAAGTATTTATCCATCCTGGGAGCTGGTACGATGTTGTGTGGTTTAAGGGTTAACTAATCGATGGTCTGAGTATGAAGAAGGGATATAGCTAGTTGAGGTAGTAAGTTTTAGGTATTGGAAGTGGATGTTAGTATCAAGGTCTTCAGGATTGTTGCGACAACCTGAGTTACCCGAGTGGAAGTGTGGTAATAAAGGGGGGGGATAATCTATGGAATTTTGTTGTAGGGTAAAAGTGTGAGTAGGGATACGATGAGATTTGGGTGTAGTCAATGAACTGACTAAGTCACCTCATTCCTAGATATGCTTAGGACCAGTTGGTAGATTTTAAGGGTAATTGGAATACTTACTTTTCTGGGATGAGTTTTTTCCTAAGGTAGGGAAATATCATTCGAGTATGGATGTGCTTCTTTTGAGCATGGTATGGAAGGAATGTAGGTTACCGTTTTCTGTGCCTGTATTGAGAGAGAGTGTGTTGAATGGAATCGAATTTGGTACATGAAAATAACCACAAGATAGTGGTATACAGGAAAAGGCTTAAGCAGCCAAATTGTCAAAAGTGTTAGATTGGTAAAGTAGTGGGGTAACTTTGAATTATGATGTAGGTTATGGGTGGTGAAGGTCTCACCTTAGAGAGGTATGTAGTACGTTTGAATGGAAGACAAGTTAGAAACCGAGTTATGGTAGGACCTATTTGAGATCTTTGGATTTATTGGGCCTACAGTTCGGTTGAGATTCTGTCTTATGGAGCTGAGTATCTCAGAAAATTAGATTGCTGGGGTGCTGGGAAAGTGTGAGTAAACCTGTTTTTGCGTGGATCTTAGTACGTTGAGCTTGTAAATCTAATATATTCAATTTCAAAGACAGTTCGTGTTTGTTGAGTTGCCGAGGTTTAAGATATTAATACAAGTTGTTACAAATAACTTAAGGGTTTTGTTAAGTTTTTCGATGACGAGCGAAGGTACATGTAGTGGGATGATTCTTTGCGTTTGGGGTTGTCTGTCGTTGCTATTGCACACTTGTAGGGGTTAAGCAATAGTATTAGCTCAGTTGGGTTTGGTTTCTGGAAGTAAGTCGAGATTAAGTTGACAAGACTCTTTGTTTTGTTAAGGAACTTGATGTTGTGGACCGAGAGGTCATGAGTAAAAGGTAGTATGATTGCTTTAGTGTTAGTTCGTTGGGATTAGTAGCGTTGTAATTGGTGCTTACTTGGGGAACGCAACGGATCATATGAGGTCTATATGTGTCCCTCAGTTGTTTGTCCGTTAGTGTAACTAATGCTCGAGTAGTTAAATCTAGGGACGCGATGGTTCCAACGGTGGGATTATGTGACAATTCCTTGGCATGTAGCTGGTTTTTCTAACCGTGAGTGTTGTCTTAGGTGCCTGGTGCAATGTATGATTTTTGTGTTTGTATGTGTCTATGTGTGTTTTTATGTGTTTATGAGGTATGCGGTTTGATTATATTGAGTGTGATCATCTCAATGAGATTGGAATGGGGTGAAATTGTTTGAGTTCATTTCGTTCACTTTTGAGTGACAAGGAAATGATTATTGAGATTTGAGCGTTTCTGTGTAAATGTTGCCAAGTATTTTTACGTTTTTCGTATTTTGT
Organism: Tanacetum coccineum; assembly: GCA_026074375.1. Classification (NCBI taxonomy): domain Eukaryota; kingdom Viridiplantae; phylum Streptophyta; class Magnoliopsida; order Asterales; family Asteraceae; genus Tanacetum; species Tanacetum coccineum. The sequence goes on along the minus strand of BQNB010001399.1, from coordinate 84,674 downwards.
GTGTTTAGTTATTTAAGATAAGTTTATAGGTTTTAGAGGGTTAAGTTAGTGAACATGGGTTATTTGGATGGAGAAAAGTCATATTTATCACTTATAGTGTAATGGGATTGATTGGGTATTTTGAGAGAATTGTTTTGGTTAATATGTGGATGTCTAGGTGATGGATTAAAATGGGAAGTGTGTCATTTGTGAAAGAAATGAGTTTGTTAAAATATGAGAGTTTTTGGAAGACTTTTTATTTTTAGAAAGTGAATTTGTGAAATGAAAAGTATTTTTGAAAAGTTAATTATTTTTAAAAGTCTAGTAAATTGCGTTTAAGCAAAAAGGTAAGTGCAAATAAGCTTAGGTTTTTATAAAAATTTAAGGTAAAGCAAATAATTAAGTAATTAATAAAAAAATAAAATAAAAATATTTTTTTATAGATGAATAGTAAAAACGAATTTAAAGAGGATAAGGGGAAAGAAAATAAAAAAAGAGTTTTAAAAGGAAACAAACCCTAATTAGATATTATCTATAACTAATTAGGGCCTATAAATACAAAATAAATCCCATAACCCTCCTCCCCTATTGCTCGACCGATCCAGAGAGAAAAAAAAAGAAGAAATTTTTTAGGGTTTAAGGTATTTTATAATTCTTTGTTTAATTCAAGTTTTTATCTTAATTATTGTAATCTAAGCATGATGGATTATGTTTAATCATGAAAATAAATTAGGGTTTTAAATTTTCCGGAGTTTATAGTTTAATGATGATTGTTTGATCATTGGTTCAATTGGTTTTGTGATTTAATCATACGTTAGGGTCTAGATCGCCCGAATTAGTTGTTTAATTCACTGCAGAAAATTAGGCAGTTTTGTAACGGTCATAACTCAATCATAAATTATCAAATAAACAATTTACAACATACTGGAGATAACCTCAGAGAGTCTACTTTCCAGCAAAGTTGGTCTCGTGAGTTTTTATGGTCGGGAAGTGGGTCAAAAGGTCTTTACAAAATCAGTGTGTAAAACTGTGACGAATTTCAGTTTTGGTTTTGATTTTTCTAAAAATACTTAGACATCTAGTTAGAGGCTCTAAATCATGTGGAAGTTAGTTTATATATTGTGTGTGACCCCTGAATGTTTTCTAAGTAGGTTATGAAATTTAAGTGGGTTATCTAACGTCATACTTTTAGGAGGTCAGATTCTAGCCGAATTCTGGACACTTTGGATTAATGAATTTCTAAAGGGTATTTGTAAAAAGGTAATGACTTTGGGAGAGCTAGGAGAGGTTCATAAGACATATATGTAGCATGGTGAATTTTGGTTTGAATTGTGGAAGTGTTTAAGTGGTACGTTTTGGACGCGTAAGTGTGTATAAAATTCTGCTCTAATCCATAAAATTTAAAGTGTAGTATTAAAGTGTAAATGGTGTATATAAGAGTTGTAAAAGGTTTAAAACAAGTATAGAATTATGGTAGATAGCTTAGATATCCATCATAGTTGAGGTTACATCATATTGGGTTGAATGCCTAATTGATGATAGCTTATTGTGTGCTTAATTGTTTAGATTATCCGTGAAGTGTTTGTGAAACTTTTGTTGGATTCTTTTGGGAAGCTAAGTATGAGGTGAGTTTCATAGTCCCTCTTTTTAATGTTTTAAATTGGGATGGAAATGATGTTAAGTGTTTTGGAAATGTTTTGAATTGCTGTGATTATGTGTTTTGATTGCGTGTGGACATTATGTGACTGCATATGGCTTGTTGTTGCATGATATTATGTTGTGTTGAGGATCATTAATAGTGGGGCTGATCATCTCACAGATCATTAATTTGGGATTGATCAACTCAGTGAATTGATATGGGTCCAGGCCTAAATATAAGCTTCAGCTTGTAGACTTTTAGGGGCGTAAGTGACGTATGTAGGATCGGTGGGGTACGCCTACCCAGTATATGTATGGTTGGTTTGATATGGTGATTTGGTTTGCATGTTAGCATAAGTTCATATGTTGCATAATTGTCCTATATTGTTTTGATAATCACAGTAATTGGTTTGAAAGGTTTATAATGTGAGTCTTAAACCTATGACTCTCACCAACCATTGTGTTGACGTTTTTAAGCATCATTTTCAGGTGAGCTTAATGGTGCTAAGATAGAGCGAAGTGGCTAGAAGAGACCGTAGGATGCTTGGAGTTATTTATGCTTTCTGTTTGAATAAATGCGTTTGCATGAATTGTTTGGATTATGTTTTTGCATGTCATTTATTGACGAGACCTCTTTCTCATTAATAAAGACACCATTAGGTTTTGGGTATTGTTATGACACTTTGTGTCTTTGCTTTACTTTAGTTTTCATTTTAGTATTCTCTATATAGACACCATGTGTTGTGATGATATCCATTCTTGTTTACGCCTCGCGTTTCCGCCTTGGCGGGGTGTGACAGATTGGTATCAGAGCCTTTGGTTATAGAGAACTAGGTGGTTGAGCCTAGACTATAGCTTAAGGGTCCCTCATATAGTTGCATTTTAGGGCATAAGTGTTTGTGTACGTATATACCGTATGTTCCCGCTACCTAAAAGCTTTGAAATTCTTTCTATTTTGAATTACTACTATATAATATGAAATATATACTTTTTCATTATGGGGATCTAATAGTATATACCCCTTTGTTATTGTTTTAGTCATGTCTTCCCCTACCCCTAGGAGATATCGTTGGGAGATTGTTTACCTCACTGGACCCGCGGAGTTGGGTGACTTTTGAGAGAGAAAAGTCAAACCCAAGCGAGGCCCAACATAAGTTTATTTCGTTTTCTACCTCGATGCGTTGCTATAATCGAGGATTGCTTTTATATTTTGGGTCACAATGTGACTTCTGTTTCGTTTGGTCGATTGGGATTTTATGGTTCGTTAGATGGATTATCATGTTTGAGTTATATTTGGATTATTTTTAAGTTCCTAATATTTTGTGGTAGATGTGTGTTATCATTGAGATGTGTGGTCTTGGAAGTAAGTACACGTGTGAAAAAGGTGCAATTATAATTATGGTCGCGAACATAATTATAAAGGCAACACACACGTGGACTTGTGACTTTGATTGCATTGATCATTGTTGCTTGTATGTATTATGTAAGGATGTAAGTCTGGATAGTTGTGTAGATGGTAGTGTAGATGTGATGTGAGATCCTGTTAAGATGGTTGTTATGTTAGAGAATTACCTCTCTTACCCGTTGGGCGATTATATTAGTTGGGCTGCGTAGATAGTATGGTTCCTCTTTTCATCTATCGTTGCGATACATCGGATACCTGTTGGTATTGTCGTCGCGATTCTTAAGTTGGTTCGTTAGCTCGTTGTTCGTTGAGATATCCAACGCTCGTGTTGGTATTCTAGGGTGTTATCATAGAACTGGTGTTCTATGTTCTCCGTTCGGCGTTTTGATTGTTTTCCTTTGTCTAAAGGTGACGATACTTTTTGGTTTGGTTCTAAGACCGTTGGTATGGATGAGTCCTTATGGTTTTTTTGGTTTGCAAGAGTTTCTTGTCGGTTCGTTTTCAGTAAACTTAATATTCTAGTATTGGAATTCTTAAGGTATGTGTGGGGATGGGATGTCTGTATTTTGCTTAAAGTCTGAGATGGTATGATTTGTTTGTTTGGGTAGGTTTGGAGTGTCGCTATGTAAGAATGTTCTGATGTGGTTGGAAAGTTTAAGTTATGTTGTGGTAGTCGGCTCTGTAGAGTATCGCTCGCCGAGTAGACTGTGTTTTGTAGAGGTTGTGTAGAAGAGAAGAGACACTTCTTGTTTTGATAGATGAGAAATAGATAGAGTTGGGAGTGAGTTGGAATGAGAGAAAGGATGTAGCGCGCAGAAGACAGCGATTGTTTGTTTAGAAGAGAAATGTTCATGTCTGTTGGTAGATTGTGTTAGCTTTGTTTATGGAATGAAGCGACGCTCATGTAATTGAAGAAATGAAGTTATATAGTGGATTATGTTGTTGTATTTAGAATTTATTTTTTAGTTAGAGAGAGCGCTAGAGTCGCTGTGTTGAAGAATATATTTTGTTGCGATTTATTAAAAATCTAAGGTGGATTTCGTCTGTATTGTTTTTTTAAGATCATTTGAGTTTGTGTATTTAGGTTAATGAGAGAGGGAAAGTTTGTCGTCATTTGGGGTGAGAGAGACGAAAAATAGGTTTTGTTGGTGGGACGCGCAAAAGGTTCGCTTTTTAGTCTGTGTTATACTGTTAGAATGGTGGGGGCGTGGCATGTTAACTCATGGTAATATGTCGGTAGGGGGTGGGTTTCGTGAGAGAATCGGTTGATGTGTGGTGAGATGTTAGGTTCGGTAGCGTTGTGCGGTTGCTTTTGGAGCTTGGGTGCGGAGCTGGTTTTTGAGAGCGCGATGGTCTGGTTGGATTTTTGTGTTTTTTGTTGTTTCATGGAAGTTCGTGGTGATCTTGTTGTGGGGTCTCGATGTGTGTACTCGCCGAGATTGGTTGGCGATTAGTGGGAGAATGGTGTGTAGAAATGTGTTTGGCGCGCGCGCGTAATGGGCGTGTGGGTGCATAGAGTTAGGAGATGCTTCGGGGGACGTATCTCTTCTAGGTGGTGCGATTGGATAGTAGCGAAGCGAATGGAATTATACGCGATACCCAAGTTGGAGAATTTTGAGTGGAAGTGTTGCTTCGTCGGTGTTATGTTGATTGACTCTTTTGATTGTTTGGAGTGTTCTGCGCGCTTCGTTGTGTGGTTTTGGAGAGGGTGTTGTGTGTAGTGTTCGCGTAGAGTGAGAGAGTAATTGTGTTGGTTTGTTAGTAAGGGACAGTTATGTGAGAAGCGCGTGAGATGTGGTCTTATGCTCGCGATCAGAGGGAAGGGTTGTGTTTAAAGAGGATGCTTGGTAGGGTAAGTTTGGTGGGAGGGTGGAGTTTAAGGGGGGTGTTTTCGGGGGAGTAGAAGAAGGGGAATCTAAGTAGAGGGGAAGTTATCGAGGGTGCGTGGGTAGTTGAGAGGTTTAGTCTTGACAGGATAGTGGAAGAATGTACGGTGAGATCTTTTATGTGGAGGATTGTCGATGTGTTTTTTTTAGTAAGATATTGTGTGGAGGTCGCTCCTCTAGAAGTGTTCCTTGAAGGAAGATTATGTATGGTTTTTGTAGAGACCGGCCGACTCTGATGCTCGGTCGGTTATGGAGTGTTTTAGGGATTTTGTTCGAGTATGGATAATGTGGAGAGTACGCAAGGAGCGTCGCCGATTTGCGAAGGCTCGTGGTCGTTGTCGTCTATAGAAAGGCAAAAGGTCTGGAATGATGAGTGAGTTGCAAGGTGAGGGTTGGTTCCGAATGGTAACTTGTTGTGGGAAGCTATGTATTGCTTGGTAGGAAGAAAAGGTGGGTAGTGTTGGAATGTGCATAGATGATTTCGAGAAGAGTGAGATAGAAAATTCGTAGGTGTATCACACAATGGAGGGTGCACGGGGATGACGTAGCTAAGACTATTTTTAGGATGCGTAATGGACACGTTAAAGTTTACGGCTATGCCTTTTGGGTTAACCAATGCACCAACGGTTTTCATGGAGTTAATGAGCCGGGTGTGCATGGCCGTATATAGACAAGCTATTTTTTTTTTTTTTTTTTTTTTTTTTTTTTTTTTTGTTAACGTTATATATACAGACGATATTTTAAACCGACCCGAAGTCTAAGGAGGAGTACGAGTCACACGTGAAGATGATCGTGGAGTCAGTGAAGGAAGAGAAGATGTACGTGAAGTTTTCCAACAACGTGGAAGCGGAGCAAAGAGGAAGCTATCTAGATGTGGAAGGAATCAAATGGGTAATGAGCCGATCTTGGCATTGCCGGAAGGAGCAGACGATTTCGTAGTATATTATGACGCGCGAAGCAAGGATTTGGAAGCATGCTTGGAAAAGGGAGAAGGTGATTGCTTGTACGTCGCAACAACTAAAGGTTCTTATGAAGGATTGTATGGCTAACGTGGTAGGTTTTGCCTTATAATGCTAGAGGCATTAAGCGAACGAGACATGGAGAGTAATCTATATGGATTATGAATGTCTCCAACACACTTTCAATCGGAAGGATTGAACATGAGGCAAAGATGATGGTTGGATGTTTTCTTAGTGAGATTTGACTTTCGAGTGCCATGTACATCTGGGAAAGGCAAATGTAGATGTTGTACCGTGGAGTAGGAAGAAGGAGTGAAGCCAAGAATGAGTTCGAGATAGATGTACGATGATCCGATCTAGGTTTGAGAAAAGGATGTTGGTGGCATAAGATAAGATGTCCAAAGCAAAGAACACGTCAACATAAGATGTTGTATGGCTTGGACCAACGAGTGTGAAAAGAGATAGAGAGTGGTTCATATTGGTTAGTGTTAGGAATACGAAATTCCTAGAAAAGTCTCGGTCACTTCATAGATATCGGTAGATAGCTCGTCACATAGTTCAATCAACCATTCCATAGTTTTCCATTTTACTTTCTCTCTCAACTTTCTCTCTCTAGTTCATCTTTTGTGTGAAATGATAGAGTGATAAAATAACAGAATCAGAAAATAACAGAAGGGTGAATGATAGAGTGATGCAGTCAAAAGAGGGAAAAGTGGATTCGAGTAAAGCATTAAAATATAAAAACCCTAAGTTACCGAGTAGAAGTGTGTTAGCCGTGTATTTATTAAAGTGATGGTCATTAAATATTCCCGAGCCTTGTATAAGTAAATCGTAGTTTACGGGAATTTAGTTAAGCTAGTTGGGCCTAGTTGTCGGGCTCAAGCCCATTTGTATTAAGAACCGGCCCAAAGTAAAGCCCACAAGAATAGTCCACTCTTGTAACTATATAATGCCCTCTCCAAGTGTGGAGAGGGTGTTGCTTCTCATTTTTCTTTTCATGAACAAGTAACCATTTTTCTTTTTTACTTTCTCTCTCTAAAATCTATTTTTCTTATTTTTGTGTTTGGTGATGAAATGATATCCTAACAAGTGGTATCAAGAGCCACGGGTGGGTTTAGCGATTTCGTTGTGATCATTTAAGCTTATTGGATTCGGCTTATTATGGCTTAAGTATTTTTTTTCTTTCTTTTTTCACTCGGCTAATTCAGTTTTTTACTCTTTGTCAACTATTGTGCCAAAACTATATTTTTCGTGTATTCTTTATTGATGTTTCTCAAAACAGTGGTTTCAAAACAGTGTCTTCTTTTATTGATCATTTGGCTTAGAGATAGCTTTTTAGATTCTCTTTGTGGATGTTTTTTATTGTACACTCTTTGAAGAGTGTATTTCTAAGAGCGATCGAGTGTCATATTTAAAAGAATTCGAACGAGAAGAAAAACAAAAACGGGTCCGAACGTGTTACTTTTCAAATGACCATCGAGCGATTGTGAACTTTTGTAGAGCCGAACGAGTTCTCGACTAGTGTGCACCGAACGAGTGTATTTTCTTGGAGCCGAACGAGTAAAGTCATTTGACAACCGATCGAGTGATTTCATCAAGGACCGAACTAGTTTCTTCAAGGTAGAGCCGAACTAGCGATACCACTTGAGAGCCGAACGACGGAAAAACTTAAGAGCCGAACGAGTTTTTTTTTAGCCGAACGAGCTAGTTGAAAACAACCGATCTAGTCAAGTTTGTAGAGCACCGAACTAGTCAAAAACCCTTTAGGAACCGAACTACATCAACCACGGACAAAAACTTACACGTTTTAACTAATTTTGTTTTTGGTTCGAGTGACGGTAAACGACGGGACTTGAGATTTATATCATCGTGTTCGTGTCGTCGTTTCGTTCACACGTAGTATATTTTGATTTTTCCGACGATAATGTACGAATCCGGGGATTAAAATCATAAACGTTCCATTTTTTCTCATGTTTATCAAAGTTAAACAAAGATGACAAATGAACAGGAAGTAAAACGTGTGTATTTATTAACATAAATTCGAATTCTACACTTTTAGTCCCTGGATTTCAAGTCTACTTCACCACAAGTCTCTTGTTGCAATAACAACCTTTCTTGTTGAAAATAGTTGCACAGTTAGTCATTAGGTGCATTAATTCAAACGTTTAGTGCTTTTTAAGTGTATCGTTTGTTGCACGTTCAACGTTATGTCATTAATCTTTCAAAAGGCTTACGTTCTTACTAGACAACAACGATTTAAACATCATATTATATTTTACAGTTTCTCCTTGATTTTGTTAAATACCGCGAAGATACGATTCTTTTCTCGGTTTAATCAAAGAATTGTAAAATCAGTGAATAGTTTTTCACCACAACAACAAATCAACTTTACCACTAAAGATCATTGTTTATATTTCATAGTACCTTTTGCAATGTCGCACTCAGCAAGACATCAATGCTTTTAGAGCACAACGAATTGCAAACACACATGATCCTTTGGCATTAATGGCAAACACTCAAACACCGTGTCACCCAGATCACTCATCACTCATTACCTACATGCAACATCCACAACCCAACAACAACTTTGTCTCACAACCTTCATTCAACATGAACTACCTGCAACATCCAATGCAAAATCCAGGAGATATCTCAAATCCCACGACTGCATTTAACATGGCACTTGCACTCATGGCTAAGGCATTTACTCTAAACGATACCACTCCAACAATAACAACCAAAGAAAAGGGGTTTTCAATCAAAACATTAGCAGCTGCAGATTGCACAACTGGGTATGAATATGGATCAAGACAGACAAATGCTAATGGTTGAAGATAATGTTGGGAACCAGTTTAGACCGAATGCAATGCAGAATGTTGGGAATCAGGTTGTTCTAAATGCAAGTCAGAATCCGGGTGTTCAGAATGTTGGAAATCAGAATGGGCTTAGTGTTGTTTCGGAAATTGCAAATCAGCATGGGGATGGAAATGTTGTTAATACCACGGCTGAGGGTAATGGTATTGGTAATTAATGGTAATACGTTAAGGTGTTACAAACTGTCAAGGAGGAGGATTCATATTGCCAGCAACTGCATAGTAACGCCAAGGAAATAGATGCTGCTATCTCTCAGAAACAGATGCAGATTGCTCAAAAGGAAGAAGCATGGATTCAACTCACTTTTAAGGAATTTGATTTCATGGCTGCTGTAGGTGCCTGTAAGGAAACTAAGAAAGCATATGCGAACTGCACTTTAGAGAATAATTTGCAGCAAGCATCGTCATCTGGTACTCAGTCTGGCAAAGCTCCCGTCTATGACTCAGACGGATCAGCTGAGGTACGTCATTTTGAAAATTGTTATAATAATGATATATTTAATATGTTTACTCAGATGAGCAGTATACTGAGCTACTCGACCCATTCCTGAACCACACATAGAACAAAAGAATGATATAAGTCATTTTCTGTGGTTTCTAGTGTGGAACAAAGTGGGGGAACAGTAGAACAACATCTGCAAATATTGAGGAAACACGTGCTTTATTTTGATTCTTTATATATTTATTTGGCAATCTGAAGTTGGAAAGTCAATTTGGTTCATTCACAAAAAGGAAAAGAAAAACAAAGTGAATTGACCACTAAGCTTGTAGGTATAAAAATCAGAAAAGTGTTTTGAAATTAGTCAAGAAAAATATGACAAACTGGATAGATGTTATCAAAAGTCTGTTTTATTTAGAACAGTCTTACTAAAAAGATTAAATGCTCTTCACTTAAGTTTTGGTAACAAAATAACGACTTGAATGGGGAAATTTCAAATTTTAAATAAACACGCTTTTCTAACGGAAAAAATCAACTGTTTCTTCTCTTCTTGAGAAATGAAAAAGTTGAAGTTGATTTCAAAATTCGCGAAGACGAGCTTCTGATAAACAAATTCTACTTGAGAATAAGATAAAGGATTTGGTTAAAACGGGTTCAATCGATTCAAACGATGCTAAATGCTTTTAACCTAAGCCGATCGTTTTACAACACGAAACAGTAAAATGGCTTTGGGTTATCAAAATCCTTTTTATCTCAGCAAGCTCAGCGAAAACAATAGAGTTTGTAATAATGGACAAAGTGTTATTGAAAAGCATGATCTCCTGCTGTGCTTGATTCGAAAGTGACACTGCAAATTGCTACAGAGAGTCGTCTAAAAATGAAACAATTGAACAAAGAAATAAAACCGGCAAACTATACAAAGATTAATCATCTTTCGGGGGTTTTTGTTTCTCAAACGGCCAAGTCACAAGAAGAGGTGTACTTTTCAAATACTTCCAAAACGGCCACTGTTTCAAAATCGATTTCAATACCAAATGAAGAATTTTCGGATGATACTACTCCAAGTGTTGCACGAAAATTTCTAAATGAGGTAAAAAGCACCATTGTGACTCTTCAACGTGTTGTCAAACATAGAATGACTTTAGATACTCACAATTGGTCGTCTTCTGCTCACCAAGGATTTCAACAAAATTTTAAAGAAGAAATTTTCCCTAGCGTCAACCAAACGATTGATGCTAGACTTCAAAATTTTGAAATACAATTTTTGAAAGAAGCAGCCAAATTTGTTCGAGACTTTAAATCTCTTGCAAAAGAAGCTGATGAATCTCTTGCTAAGCACAAGGCATTGGAATTAGAAATCGAGCGTCTCTTGAGAGCAGTTGTCAGTCAAGATATTATGTCTATTGTGCAAAATCCATCGGTTGTAGATTCATCAAATCTCCAAACTGAGCTTGACCGTACGAAAGAACGACTTGAAAATTGTATCATTAAAAAGGAGAATGAATATGCTAAACTTTGGAATGATTGGTACAAAAAGTGTGAAGAATGCAAATATGACAAAATTTCACTAAACTTTCAATCTCAACCAATCATTACTTCAATCATTTGAGCATCAATTGTAGCCGTTTGATCAAGCTGTGGACACCTGAGGATTGCCAGCGTGTCATTCTCTTATGGATGTCATTGTGCTTCTTTTGTGAGTGTTTTAGCACAAAAACCCACATATTTTTGTGCTTTCTCCTCTTGTACATGATCCTCTCTTATGCGTCTTGGCCAATAGGAGCTTGATTTGACTGATTTGTCCATGATATTTTGATATAAACCACTTGAATAGACGTCCTTGACCCTCAATTTGGAAAAGCCCTATGATTTTGACCTTGGGTAAACACGGGGAAGATGGGTGAATAGTAAATGGGTTTCGCGCCTATTTTTAGACAGTTAAAACTGTTATAGGTTTTGGGATTTTACATATTTGGCCCTTGTCTTCCTTTTCTTATTTTCTAGTCATAAATAACTTTCGAGAAATGCAAGTTTAGCCCTTGTGGTTGTTATAAAAGGACATGGGCTAGGGTTTTGGGCTTTGTTGACTTTTATTGACCATCTTTGACTGGATTTGACCGGGGCTTGACTTTTCTGGCTTCGGCTTTGAATCTTTGGCTTCTTTTTGAACTCTTCTGATTCCCGTGTCCGTGCTTGCCCGTTTTTGACTGTTTTCTTGTGATTTTTGACTTATCCGTACCTGCACACACAAAACACAAATACAAGCATATTTTTGCTATTTTTGGTCTGTTTTGGGTTTAATTGGGTTATTTTAGGTACGAACGGATATGTGTATTCTACACTTATCATAGACCCAGTGGAGTGTGGTGTCATGTGTGTTGTTTTAGATTGTTTTACTAGTCGCAGTAATTGTTTTGTAAGATTTTGTTATGTGTCTTAACCCTATGACTCTCACCAACCGTTGTGTTGACATTTTTAAACATCATTTTCAGGTGAGCTCAATGATGCTAAGGTAGAGCGAAGTGGCTAGAAGAGACCGTAGGACGCTTGGAGTTTATTTATGCTTTCTGTTTGAATAAATGTGTTTGCATGAATTGTTTGGATTATGTTTTTGCATGTCATTTATTAACGAGACCTCTTTCTCATTAATAAAGACACCATTAGGTTTTGGGTATTGTTATGACACTTTGTGTCTTTGCTTTACTTTAGTTTTCATTTTAGTATTCTCTATATAGACACCATGTGTTGTGATGATATCCATTCTTGTTTACGCCTCGCGTTTCCGCCTTGGCGGGGTGTGACAGATTGGTATCAGAGCCTTTGGTTATAGAGAACTAGGTGGTTGAGCCTAGACTATAGCTTAAGGGTCCCTCATATAGTTGTATTTTAGGGCATAAGTGTTTGTGTACGTATATACCGTATGTTCCCGCTACCTAAAAGCTTTGAAATTCTTTCTATTTTGAATTACTACTATATAATATGAAATATATACTTTTTCATTATGGGGATCTAATAGTATATACCCCTTTGTTATTGTTTTAGTCATGTCTTCCCCTACCCCTAGGAGATATCGTTGGGAGATTGTTTACCTCACTGGACCCGCGGAGTTGGGTGACTTTTGAGAGAGAAAAGTCAAACCCAAGCGAGGCCCAACATAAGTTTATTTCATTTTCTACCTCGATGTGTTGCTATAATCGAGGATTGCTTTTATATTTTGGGTCACGATGTGACTTCTTTTTCGTTTGGTCAATTGGGATTTTATGGTTCGTTAGATGGATTATCATGTTTGAGTTATATTTGGATTATTATTAAGTGTTATGTGGTAGATGTGTGTTATCATTGAGATGTGTAGTCTTGGAAGTAAGTACACGTGTGAAAAAGGTGCAATTATAATTATGGTCGCGAACATAATTATAAAGGCAACACACACGTGGACTTGTGACTTTGATTGCATTGATCATTGTTGCTTGTATGTATTATGTAAGGAAGTAAGTCTGGATAGTTGTGTAGATGTGATGTGAAATCCTGTTGAGGATAGTTGTGTGGTTAGAGAATTCCTCTCTTAACCGATTGGGTGATTATATTAGGTTGGGTTGCGTAGATGGTAAGGTTCCCTTTCATCTATCGTTTGCGGATACATCTGATACCTGTTGGTATTGTCGTCGCGATTCTTAAGTTGGTTCGTTAGCTCGTTGTTCGTTGAGATATCCAACGCTCGTGTTGGTATTCTAGGGTGTTATCATAGAACTAGTGTTCTATGTTCTCTATTTGGCATTTTGATTATTTTCCTTTGTCTAAAGGTGGCGATAATTTTTGGTTTGGTTCTAAGACCGTTGGTATGGATGAGTCCTTATGGTTTGTTTGGTTTGCAAGAGTTCTTGTCGTATTAATTTTCAAGTAAATTAATATTCTGGTATTTGAATTCTTAAGGTATTTTGGGAGTCTATTTTGCTATTATGATGTTTTTTTGTTTTGTTAGTCGATACCATATTGTTTAGGTGTTAAAAACTTCTTTTAAAAAAAATTATATAAATAAAATGCAACACATTTTTTTTAAATCATCTTTTGATTTCTTTTATAAAAACCATAATTAAAATAAGTTTATGAAAATTTTATTTAAATTTATTTTTACACTTAAAATTATATTTAAATTTAAGAATTTTTTTTTTAAATCATCTTTTGATTTCTTTTATGAAAACCATAACTAAGGTGATTCTATTATTTTAAAATGATTGGTATAAGGTTATGAGGGAAAGTTTCCTTGGGTAAAAATTGGTTTTGGTACAAAGGTTCTTAATCTTTTAATTAATGGGTCATGGTACGTGGTATTATTCGTTGGGGGTGTTTCTAGAAATCGTTGATGTGTTTGTTAGGTCGGAGGTTCGTTCTTCTTTTCGACGTTTACATTCGGTTGATTTTTTTTCTTTTTGGAATCATGTAATTTTTGGGTCCATACCAATTGGTGCATGTGAAGTTTGAAATTTCCTCATGGAGTGGTGCTAGAGTTGATGTTAGGACGTATCTTCTGGGTGGTGCGATTGATAGTAGCGAAGCGAATGGAATTATTCGCGATCCCAAGTTGGAATTGGAGAATTCTCGTTTTACTTTTGATTTAGTACCTCTTAGTTATGAGAGTGTTGATGTAGTCGTCGGAAGAGAATGTTGTGTGGACATAAGGCTGACGATTGGTAATGCAATGAGAGGTAGTTAAAATGTCTTGGTAATTTGGAGAGTGCTTAAGGTTCGGGGAGAAAACGAACTAAAGAGGAAACAAGGTCTCGTAGGAGTACCAAGGAAGATGAGTTAAGATTATGTGATATCTTTGTAGTATGTGAGCCCTCTACAGTGTTCCTAAGGAATTAGTAGGTTTTACCCCTCGTCGTAGAATAGGATTTTGTATGGAATTAGTAGGAGCGACTCTGATTTGCGAAGGCTCGTGTCGTTTGACGTCTTTAGAAAGGCAAGAGGTCTGGAATGATTGTAGGAGTTTCAAGATGAGGGTTGGTTCGAATGGTAACTTGTTGTGGGAAGCGTCTGTATTGCTTGGTAGGAAGAAAGGTGGGTAGTTTGGAATGTGCATAGATTATCTCGAGAAGAGTGAGATAGAAAATTCGTATGTGATGTCACCAATGGAGGGTGCACGGGGATGACGTAGCTAAGACTGTTTTTAGGATGCGTAATGGACACGTTGAAGTTTACGGCTATGCCTTTTGGGTTAACCAATGCACCAGCGGTTTTCATGGAGTTAATGAGCCGGGTGTGCATGGCCGTATATAGATAAGCTAGTTAACGTATATATACAGACGATATTTTAAACCCGGACGAGTTAAAGGAGGAGTACGAGTCGCACGTGAAGATGATCGTGGAGTCACTGAAGGAAGAGAAGATGTACGTGAAGTTTTCCAACAACGTGGAAGCGGAGCAAAGAGGAAGCTATCTAGATGTGGAAGGAATCAAATGGGTAATGAGCCGATCTTGGCATTGCCGGAAGGAGCAGACGATTTCGTAGTATATTATGACGCGCGAAGCAAGGATTTGGAAGCATGCTTGGAAAAGGGAGAAGGTGATTGCTTGTACGTCGCGACAACTGAAGGTTCTTATGAAGGATTGCATGGCTAACGTGGTAGGTTTTGCCTTATAATGCTAGAGGCATTAAGTGAACGAGACATGGAGAGTAATCTATACGGATCATGAATGTTTCCAACACACTTTCAATCGGAAGGATTGAACATGAGGCAAAGATGATGGATGGATGTTATTTAGTGAGTTTGATTTCGAGGCCAAGTACCATCTGGGAAAGGCAAATGTAGATGTTGTACCATGGAGTAGGAAGAAGGAGTGAAGCCAAGAATGAGTTCGAGATAGATGTACGATGATCCGATCTAGGTTTGAGAAAAGGATGTTGGTGGCATAAGATAAGATGTCCAAAGCAAAGAACGCGTCAACATAAGATGTTGCGTGGCTTGGACCAACGAGTGTGAAAAGAGATAGAGAGTGGTTCATATTGGTTAGACAAGGTTCGGACCTCCATTTGGAGAGATGTAAGGACCTTGGCTATTGAAGAGGCGTATACGACAAAGTATTCTATCCATCCTGGAGCGGATACGATGTTGTGTGGTTTTAGGTTAACTAATCGATGGCTGGGTATGAAAAAGGATATAGCTAGTCGCGGTAGGAAGTATTTAGCGTATTCGGAAGTGGAAGTTGAGTATCAAGGGTCTTCAGGATTGTTGCTACAACCTGAGTTACCCAAGTAGAAGTGGGAAAGGATAACTAAGGATATTGTTGTCAAGTTACCAAGTGTAAGTAGTGGATACGATGCGATTTGGGTGTAGTCAATGGACTGACTAAGTCACCCCATTCCTGAGATGAGTTTTTTTAGAGGTAATTAAAATACTCACTTTCGTGAGATGAGTTTTTTTCCCTAAGGTGGGGATTATCATTCGAGTATGGATGTGCTTCATTTGAAGCATGGTATGGAAAGGAATATAGGTTACCGTTTTATGGGCCGTAACTGGAGAGAATGAGTTGAATAGATCAAATTTGGTACAAGAAACAACCAACAAGATAGTGGTACTACAAGAAAGGCTTGAGGCAGCCAAATTGTCGAAAGTGTTAGCGGGAAACTTTTGAATTAATGTTGGTAGGTTATGGGTGGTTGAAGGTCTCACCTTGGAGAGGTGTAGTACGTTTGGAAAGAAAGACAAGTTAGAACCGAGTTATGTAGGAACATTTGAGATCTTTGGATATATTGGGCCTACAGTTCGGTTGAGAATTTCTGTCTTATGAGCTGAGTATCGGAAAATTGGATTGGGAGGTGCTGAAAGTTTGAGTAAACGTGAATTTGCGTGGATTCTTTAGATACATTGAGATTTGTAACATCTTATATCTTAATTTCAAGACAGTTCTTGTTTGATGAGTTGCGAAGTTAAGATATAAAACACGTTGTTACAATAACTTAAGGATTTTGATAAGTTTTCTCGATGACGAGCGAGGTACATGTAGTGGGATGTTTCTTTCATTTGGGGTTGTTGTGTTGCTAATTGCACCCTTGTGGGGGTAAGCAAAGTCATTAGCAGTTGGATTCGGATTTTGGAAGTTAGTCGAGGTTAAGGTTGACAAGACTCTTTGTTTTGTCAAGGAACCGATGATGTTGTGGACCGAGAGGTCATGAGTAAAAGCGTAGTATGATAGCATTAGTGAAAGTTCGTTGGGATTCGAAGCGTGGTCCTGAGCTTACTTGGGAACGCAAGGATCAAATGAGGTCTAAGTGTCCTCCGTTGTTTGTCGATAGTGCTAATGCCTCGAGTAGTTAAATCTCGGGACGAGATTTTCTCAAGGTGGGGATACTGTGACAACCATGACTTGAGCAGGTTGGTCAAACCGTAGTGTTGACCTAAATGTATCTGTTGCAATGTATGGTTATGTGTTTATACGTGTTTATATGTGTTTGTGTGGGATATGTGAGATTGGATAATCAATCCATTGAGCGTGATCGTCTCATTGGGATTGGATTTGTGTTGAATTTTGTGAAGTTCATTTCGTTCACTTTTGGTGACAAGGAAATGATTTCGGTGATTGAAGCGGTTTCGCGTTAATTGTGTAAGTAATTATACGTATACGTATTTTTGTGTTAGTAATTTAAGATAAGTTTAGGTTTTAGAGGTTAAGTTAAGAGAAATGAGTTATTTGATGGAGAAATTTCATTTTAATCACTTATAGTGATAATGGAATTGATTGGGTATTTTGAGAGAATTGTTTTGGTTAATATGTGGATGTCTAGGTGATGGATTAAAATGGGAAGTGTGTCATTTGTGAAAGAAATGAGTTTGTTAAAATATGAGAGTTTTTGGAAGACTTTCTATTTTTAGAAAGTGAATTTGTGAAATGAAAAGTATTTTTGGAAAGTTAATTATTTTTAAAAGTCTAGTAAATTGCGTTTAAGCAAAAAGGTATGTGCAAATAAGCTTAGGTTTTTATAAAAACTTAAGGTAAAGCAAATAATTAAGTAATTAATAAATAAATAAATAAAATATATTTTTTTAAAGAAAAGAAAAAAAAATAGAGTTGTATTAGAAATCAAACACTAACTAGGCTTTATCTAGGATTACCTTAGAGCCTATAAAAAAACCCTAAACCCCTATTGAAGTTGGCCGATTTTTACAAGAGAAGAAAAAGAAGAGAATTTTAAGGTTCTTGGTTAAGGTATTTTCTAATCCTTGTTTAGTTATTTATTTAATTTTCAAATAATGTAATCCTAAGTATGATGGAATATGGTTTTTTTATATGAATTAGGGTTTTATAAATTAGGGCTTTGATTTTTCTGGAAGTTTATAATGTTATACAAATGATTTTTCAATCATAATTTTTATTGGTTACCAATTGATTCATGCCTAGGGTTCTAGATCGCCGAACTAGTTGTTTAATTCATGCAGAAAGTTACGGAGGTTTTTGTAAACGAAGCATAAATCCTTCATAAAATTCAAAATAAACAAATTACAACATACTGGAGATAACCTCAGAGAGTCGATTTCCAGGTACATGGCCTGGTAGTTTTTTATGGTTCGGGAAGTGGGTCAAAAGGTCGTTACAAAATCAGTATGTAAAACAGTGACGAATTTCAGTTTTTGTTTTGATTTTTCTAAAAATACTTAGACATCTAGTTAGAGGCTCTAACGTCATACTTTTAGGGGGTAAGATTCTGGATGAATTCTGGATACTTTAGACTAATGAATTTCTAAAGGGTATTTATAAAAGGGTAACGACTTTGGGAGAGCTAGGAGAGGTCATAAGACATATATCTACATGGTACATTTGGTTTGAAATTGTGGAAGAGTTTTAAGGTGGTACGTTTAGGACGCGTAAGTGAGTATAAAATTCTGATCTAATCCAAAAAATTTAAAGTGTAGTATTGAAGTATAAATGGTGTATATAAGAGTTGGAAAAGGTTTAAAACAAGTATAGAACTATGGTAGATAGCTTAGATATCCATCATAGTTGAGGTTACATCATAAAAGGTTGATGCCTAATGATGGTAGCTTGTTTATTGTGTTGCTCAATTGTTTAGATATCGTGAAGTATTGGTGAAGGCTATTTGTTGGATTCTATTTGTAAGCTAAGTATCAGGTGGAAGATTTCATAGCCCCTTTCCTTATGTTTTCTTGGGGAGGAAATTTGTGCTATGAGTTTTACATGTTTTAGGTTGCTGTGATTATGTGTTTTGTATTTATGGGGGTATGCTCCATGGCTTTTGTGTCATGGAGTCGTTTATATGAATGTGCTCCATGGCTTGGTTATCAATTGAGTATTATTTATTAATGTTGTTGTTGTGAAGTAGTTAAGTTCGGTTAAAGTGTGCTTACCACAAATAAAATCCAACTAAGGGTTGAAAAAATAACCTACTGACTTTAAGGTTTCGATCGGAGGTAGTGTGCTACCCATGACCCTATGTAAGTATTGGGAATGATAAACCAGTGACTGTGGTGAGTCCATGTGTATTTGTTTTAGGGATTTGTTTATACTATTCGCAGCAATTGTTTTGTAAGATTTTGTTATGTGTGTCTTAAACCTATGACTCTCACCAACCATTGTGTTGACGTTTTTAAGCATCATTTTCAGGTGAGGTTCATGAGGATATTAAAGCTAAGAGAAGTGGCTAGAAGAGACCGTAGGATGCTTGGAGTTTATTTATGCTTTCTGTTTTGAATAATTGCGTTTGCATGAATTGTTTGGATTATGTTTTGCATGTCATTTATTGACGAGACCTCTTTCTCATTAATAAAGACACCATTAGGTTTTGGGTATTGTTATGACACTTTGTGTCTTTGCTTTACTTTAGTATTCATTTTAGTATTCTCTATATAGACACCATGTGTTTTATGATGATATCCATTCTTGTTTACCGCCTCCTTTTTACCGAGCCTTGGCGGGTGTGAACAGATTTGGAATCAGAGCCTTTGGTTATAAGAAAACTAGGTGGTAGAGAATAGACTATAGCTTCAGGTCCCTCATCTAGTTTGTAATATAGGGCATAAGTGTTTGTGTACATATATACCAGTATGTTCCCCGGCAAACCTAAAAGCTTTGAAAGTTCTATTCTATTTTGGTGAATTACTACAATATAATATGAAATGATAAACTTTTTCATTTATGGTTTATCTAATTGTATATTACCCCATGTTGTATTGTTTTAGTCATGTCTTCCCCTACCCCTAGGAGATATCGTTGGGATATTGTTTACCTCACTGGACCCCCAGAGTTGGGTGACTTTTGAGAGAGAAAAGTCAAACCTAATGAGGTGCCCAACATATAGTTATTTACCGGTTTTTCTACCTCGATGCCGTTGCTATAATCGAAGATCTTTTTATATTTTTGGTCACAATTGTGACTTCTGTTTCGTTTGGTTCCGATTGGATTTTATGGGTTCGTGTTAGACTGGATTAATCATGTTTTGAGTTATATTTGGATTATTATTAAGTGCTATGTGGTAATGGTGATATCATTGAGATGTGTGGTCTTGGAGTAATACAACGTGTGATAAAAGGTTGCAATTATAAATATGGCCGCGAACATAATTATAAAGGCACCACACACGTGGACTTGTGACTTTGATTGCATTGACCATTATTGGCTTGTTATGTATTATGTAAGGATTAAGTCTGGATAGTTGTGGTAGATGGTATTGTAGATGTGAAGTAAGAGCCTGATAAGGAAGGTTGATAGATGGTTATAGAAATTCCTCTCTTAACCTCTTGGGTGATTATAAATAGGTTGGGTTGCGTAGATGGTAAGGTTCCCTTTCATCTATCATTTGCGGATACATCGGATACCTGTTGGTATTGTCGTCGCGATTCTTAAGTAGGTCGTTAGGCTCGTTGATCGTTGAGATAACCAATGCTCGTGGTGGTAAGTCAAGGGTGTATGTCATAGAGCTGGTGTTTATATTTTCTCCGTTTGGCAATTTTGATGTTTTCCCTTTAGTCCTAAAGGTGACGAGACTTTTAGGTTTGGTATCTAAGACTGTTGAGGTATGGATGAGTTCCTTATGGTTTGTTGGTTTGGGCAAGAGTTCTTTTTCGTGTTCGTTTTCAAGTAAATTAATATTCTGGTATTGGAATTCTTAAGGTATTTTGGGAGTCCATTTTGCTATCATGATGTTTTTTGTTGATGTGAGTCATAAATTCCATTTGAAAGTAAGTTTGTTGTAGTCGATACCATATTGTTTAGGTTTAAAAACTTATTTAAAAAATAAATTATATAAGACAAATCAACACAATTGTTTTTAAAATCATCTTTTGATTTCTTTTATGAAAAAACCAAAATTAAAATATGTTTTATGAAAATTTATTAAATTTTGATATTTACACTAAAATAATTTGCATTATTAACTAAGGTGATTTAATTGTTTTTTAAAATGTTGGTATAAGATTATGAGGGAAGTTTCCTTGGGTAAAAAAGGTTTTGTACAAAGGGTTCTTATCTTTTAATTAATAGGTCGAGGTACGTGGTATTATACGTTGGGTGTTTCTAGAAAATCGTTATGATGTTTTGTATAGGTCGGAGGTTCGATCTGTCTTGTCGAAAGTTTTACATACGGTATGAGTTTATTTTTATTTTGAATCGTGTGTTTTTTAGGTCCATACCAATTGTGCATGCGAAGTTTGAAATTTCCTTATGGCGTGTGCTAGAGGTTGATGTTAGGACGTATCGTCTGGTGGTTCGAGTTGATAGTATAGCAAAGCGAAATGGAATTATTCGCGATCCAAGTGTGGGAAATTAGAGAATTCTCGTTTTACTTGTTGATTAGTACCATCTAAGTTATAGAGTGTTGATTAGTCGTAGAGATGTACCAAGAGAAGATGAGTGAGATTATTGAATCTTTGTAGTATTGAGCCCTCGAAAGTGTTCCTAAGGAATTAGTTAGGTTTTACCCCTCGTCATGAATAGATTTGTATGGAATAAGTACAAAGGAGCGATCCGATTTGCGAACTCGTATCGTATTGACGACTTTAGAAAGGCAAGGAGGTCTGGAAAGATTGCAGAGATGTGCATGGTGAGGGTTGGTTTCGAATGGTAACTTGTTATGGGAAGCGTCTGTATTGCTTGGTAGGAAGAAAGGTGGGTAGTTTGGAATGTGCATAGATTATCTCGAGAAGAGTGAGATAGAAAATTCGTATGCGATGTCACCAATGAATGGTTCACGGGGATGAAGTAGCTAAGACCGTTTTTAGGATAGCGTAATGGACACGATTAAGTTTACGGCTATAGCTTATGGTTAACCGAATGCACCCAGCAGTTTTTCATGGAGTTATTGAGCCGGAATGTGCATTGGCCGTAGATAGACAAGCTAGTTAACGTTTATATACAGACGATATTTTAAAACCGACACCGAAGTCAAATGAGGAGTACAAAGGTCGCTACGTGACGATGATCGTTGAGTCATTGAAGAAGAGAAGATGACGTGAAGTTTCTAAACAACGGGGGTAAGCGGAGCAAAGAGGAAGGTTAGCTAGATTGAAAAGAATCAAATAGGTCATTAGCCAATCTTGGCATTGCCGGAAGGAGCAGACGATTTCGTAGTATATTATGACGCGTGAAGCAAGGATTTGGAAGCATGCTTAGAAAAGGGAGAAGGTGATTGCTTGTACATCGCAACAACTGAAGGTTCTTATGAAGGTTTGCATGGCTAACGTGGTAGGTTTTTGCCTTATAATGCGAGAGGCACTTAAGTGAACCGTAGACTTGAGAGATATTTAACGGATCATGAATGATCTCTAGACACAACTTTCTAATCGAAGATTGAACATGTGGCAAAGATGATAGATGATTTATTTAGAGCTTTGATTTTCGAGGCCAAGTACCCAACTGGGAAAGGCAAATGTAGATTGTACCGTGGGAGTAAGGAGAAGATGGATGAAGCCAAGAATGAGTATCGAGATAGATGTACGATATCAATCTAGGTTTGGAGAAAAGGAAGTTGGTGGCAATAAGATAAGATACTCCAAAGCAAATAACGCGACAACATAAGATTTGTGTGGCTTGACCAACGATATGAAAAAGAGATAAGAGTGGTTCATAATTGGTTAGACAAGGTTCGGACCTCCATTTGGAGAGATGTAAGGACCTTAGCTATTGAAGAGGCGTATACGACAAAGTATTCTATCCCTCATTGAGCGATACGATGTGTGTGGTTTTAGGTTAAGCTATCGATGCTGAGCATGAAGAGATAATAGCTAAGAGTTGCGGTATAATTTTTAGCCGATTCGAAGTGGAAGTTTGAGTACAAGGGTCATCAGGATGTTTCTACAACTGAGTTACCCGGTAGAAAGTGAAAGGATAACCTAAGGATATTTGTTGGTCAAGTTACCAGTGTGAGTAGGGATCGATGCGATTGTTGTAGTCATGGACTGACTTAAGACACCCCACAAACCTACTATACTTAGGACAATATGGTAGATTTTAGAGGTAAATTGAAATACCTCCAGTTTCCATAAAATGGTTTGTTCCCTAAGGTGGGATTACATTCGAGTATGAATGTCTTAAATTTGAAGCATGGTATGGAAAGGAATGTAGGTTACCGTTTTATGGGCCGTAACTGGAGGGTGTGAGTTGAATGGATCGAATTTGGTACAAGAAACAACCAACAAGATAGTGGTATATACAGAGAAAGCATTGAGCAGCCAAATTGTCAGGAAAGTTTATCTTTGGTAGTATGGGAAACTTTTGAATTAATGTTGTAGTTTATGGGTGTTGATGGTCTCACCTTGAGAGGTGTAGTACTTTTTGGAAAAGAAAGACAAGTTAGAAACCGAGTTAGTTTAGGACCCTTTGAGATCTTTGATATATTGGGCCACATTCGGTTTGAGAATTTCTGTCTTATGGAGCTTGAGTATCAGAAAATATGGATTGGGAGGTGTAAAAGTTTTGATTAAACCTGAATTGGCTGAGTCTTAGATACTCTGAGACTTTTGTACATCTTATATCATAATTTCAAGACCGTGTCTTGTTTGATGAGTTGCGACGTTAAGATCTAAAACACGTTGTACAATAAACTTAATGGTTTTGATAAGTTTCCTCGAATGACACGCGAGGTACATGTAGTGGATGCTTCTTTTCGTTTGGGTAGTTTTGTGTTGCTAATTGCACCCATGTGGGGGTAAGCAAAGTCATTAGGCCGTTGGATTCGATTTTGGATGTTAGTCGAGGTTAAGTTGACAAGACCCTTTGTTTGTCAGGAACCGTGATGTTGTGGACCAAGAGTCATGAGTAAAAGCGTAGTAGGATATCATTAGAAAAAGTTTGCTAGGCTTCGATAGCGTGGTCCTGAGCTTACTTAGGAACGCAAGGATCAAATGAGGTCTAAGTGTCCTCCGTTGTTTGTCGATAGTGCTAATGCCTCGAGTAGTTAAATCTCGGGACGATATTTTCTCAAGGTGGGAATAGTGTGACAACCATGACTTGAACAGGTTGGTCAAACCTATGTTGACCTAAATGTCGCTGTCAAAATGTATGGTATGTGTTTATACGGGATTATATGATTTGGTGGGATATGTGAGATTCGATAATCAATCCATTGAGCGTGATCGTCTCATTGGGATTGGAATTAGTGTTGAATTGTTGTGAAGATTGATTCGTTCGGGACCTTTGGTGACAAGGAAATGATTTCGGTGATTGAAGCAGTTTCACGTTAATTGTATAAGTAATTATACGTATACGTATTTTTGTGTTAGTAATTTAAGATAAGTTTAGGTTTTAGAGGTTAAGTTAAAAGAAATGAGTTATTTGATGGAGAAATTTCATTTTAATCACTTATAGTGATAAAGGAATTGATTGGGTATTTTGAGAGAATTGTTTTGGTTAATATGAAGATGTCCTTAGGTAGATTAAAAAATGGGAAGTGTGTCATTTGTGAAAGATATGAGTTTGTTAAAATATGAGAGTTTTTTGAAGCCTTTCTATTTTTGGAAAGTGAATTTGGAAATGAAAAGTTATTTTTAGAAAGTAGTTTATAAGCAAAATTGTTTACCAAATTAGCTTAGGTTTTTATAAAACTTAAGGTATGAAGGTAATTAATTAACTAAAAAAAATTTAAAGATGAATAGTAAAATACAAATTTTAAAAGAAAAAAAGAAAAGAAAAGAAAAAAAATAGAGTTGTATTAGAAATCAAACACTAACTAGGCTTTATCTAGGATTACCTTAGAGCCTATAAATACAAAAAAATAAAATCCCTAAGCCCCTATTGAAGTTTGGCCGAATTTCCAAGAGAAGAAAAAGAAGAAAATTTTAGGGTTTAAGGTATTTTCTAATCCTTGTTTAATTCTAGTCTTTATTTTAATTAATGTAATCTAGCATGATGGATTAGGGTTTTAAACATGTAATTTTCGGCTAGGGTTTGGATTAGGGTTTTATGTTTCTGAAATTTTATGATGTATAGATCATGTTTGATCATTCTTTTGATTGTTTTCATGATTGGGTTAGTCGGTTAGGGTCTAGATCGCTCGAATTAATTGTTTAATTCACTGCAGAAAGTTAGGCAGTTTTGTAACGGTCATAACTCAATCATAAATTATCAAATAAACAATTTACAACATACTGGAGATAACCTCAGAGAGTCTACTTTCCAGAAAAGTTGGTCTCGTGAGTTTTTATGGTCGGGAAGTGGGTCAAAAGGTCGTTACAAAATCAGTGTGTAAAACAGTGACGAATTTTAGTTTTGGTTTTGATTTTTCTAAAAATACTTAGACATCTAGTTAGAGGCTCTAAATCACGTGGAAGTTAGTTTATATATTGTGTGTGACCTCTGAATTTTTTCTAAGTAGGTTATGAAGTTTAAGTGGGTTATCTAACGTCATACTTTTAGGAGGTCAGATTCTGGACGAATTTTGGACACTTTGGAATAATGAATTTCTAAGGGGTATTTGTAAAAGGGTAATGGTTTTGGGAGAGCTATGAGAGGTTCATAAGGCATATAAGTAGCATGGTGAATTTTGGTTTGAATTATGGGAGTGTTTAAGTGGTACGTTTAGGACGCGTAAGTGGGTATAAAATTCTGCTCTAATCCATAAAATTTAAAATGTAGTATTGAAGTGTAAATGGTGTATATAAGAGTTAGAAAATGTTTAAATCAAATATAGAGCTATGGTAGATAGCTTAGATACAAGCATAAGTTGAGGTTCCATCATATTGGTTGATGCAAGTTGATGGTAGCTTTTTGTTGCATAATTGTTTAGATTGTCCGTGAAGTGTTTGTGAAGATTTTGTTGGAATCTTTTGGGAAGCTAAGCATCAGGTGAGTTTCATAGCCCCTTTTTCTTATGTTTTCTTGGGGTGAAAATGATGCTATGAGTTTAAATGTTTTTAGTTATTTCGTGAGTATGTTTTGTAGTTATATGGTATGCTCCATAGCTTGTGTTCAATTGGAGTCGTTATGTGGTATGCCTATTCATGGCTTTGGTGATCAATTAGAGTTATTATTATTATAATTGTTGTTGTTTGAAGTATGTTAGTTCGAATGAGAGTGTGCTTACCACAAACAAATCCCACTATGGGTTGAAATAATACCTACTGACTTGTGGTTTCGATCGGTAGGGTAAGTGAGCTACCCATGACCCTAATTGTGAGTATGGAATGATAGAACCAGTGGAACTGTGGTGTCATGTGTGTGTTTGATTATATTTATTAGTCAACTAGCAATTGTTTTTTGTAAGATTTGTTATGTGTCTTAAACCCCTATGACTCTCACCAAACGTGTTTGACGTTTTTAAGCATCATTTCAGGTGATCTTAATGGTGCCTAAGTAGAGCGAAGTGCTAGGTAGAACCGGAGACCGCTTGGAGTTTTATTTATCTTCTACAATTGAATAATATGCGTTTGCCATTAATTGTTTGGATTATGGTTTTGCATGTCAGTTATTGACGAGACCTCTTTCTCATCTAATAAATACCACCATTAAAGGTTTTAGATTGTTATGACACTTTGTGTCTTTGCTTTACTTTAGTTTTCATTTTAGTATTCTCTATATAGACACCATATGTTGTGATGACATCCATTCTTGTTTACGCCTCGCGTTTCCGCCTTGGTGAGGTGTGACACAATACATCACTGGGTCCATGATATCTTGTCTTCAATACCAGAAATCATCTTTGTGATTCTGATAGCATATGTATTGATCTGGTTTCTGCCTAAAGTTGTATAGAGGGCTTCTTTCTTTAGACCCTTTATCCTTACATTTCTTTTTCATTCTTCAACCCCTTCAATGCTTACCAAGACTTCATTGCTAACACCTTGTTGTGATTGTTCCAGTGTTAGCTTATGCCTTAGTCAACATTATTCCCATTTCTCATTCTTCTCTAAATTATACCTAAGAACTGCTATTTCTAACTATGGAGTGTCCTTGGGTAGATCCCTTCGGTTCTGGTTGGATCATAGGACTAATACCTAACCTAACCACCTTATGACTTCATAATCGTCGTGAATTAGTAGGTTGTTGGGTATAAGATCGTAATCATAAAACCATTGAAAATCAATCAAAGTGTTTGATAGAATATCAAAATGTTTAACATTTGAGAGTTTCATTCTTTTGAAATGCCCCCTACACATGAGCATCGATATTCAAAATTGTTTCGCA
>BQNB010001399.1:0-57407 GCA_026074375.1 Tanacetum coccineum | reverse complement strand
TTTTGAAATGGCATTGATAAGGTCTTGAAAAATTATGTTAAGTCTCCACGTAAGTTTGACACTGAATTACCACTTTCAAATCCACTAAATGTTTTAGATACATAAAAATTTGACTTTTATGAGATGTATACAAAAACATTAAAAGGCTTTTGGTTTTAAAAACTCCACCTCAAAAATTGATCCACTTATAAAAATGATTCGACTTTTAAAAGTATCATGAGAAGGGAGTGTTGAACACATAATTTTGAAAGATTTTGATACATATTTTGATAAATTCTTGAAAAATTATGTTCAACAGTTTTGAAAACCAATGTTTTGGATTGACTTTTTGTATCAGCTCAAGTCTGAGAAGTTGTTATCTTCTTGTTATGAGGATAAATGTACACGATTGCATACTTTTCTTTATTTAAAGAACGAGTCCTAAGCTGATATTTACTTAAAAGTCGTGTGTCCCGAGCATTAATTTTTTTTAAAGAATACTCAGGACGGAGAAGATTTCCCTTCTTTTAAATACAAAGCGCACTGAAACGTACACTTTTATTTTCTTTAAAGTCGAGTTGTGCACTGATGTGAACATGAGTCATTTAGAAAAAATTTAGAAGAAATGTTTTGAAAACATTTGAACTCTTGCTCAAACTTCATTTACACACCCGTGTCAATATTAATCGACATTTATAGGAAAGTAAATGTTATCGATTCAAAGAGACATGTTGAGAAGATTCTTTTTGGTATTTTATTCATTTTTTAATTTTGTATTTGGTTTTTGGAAATTTTTTGTTTTTGTATTTGCTTTTTGAAGAGTTTCTATTTTTGTATTTTGTTTTTCTGAAGATTTTCTAAAATAATAAAAAATTGAAGTTTGAACACGTGTAGAAGATGGTACAATATTTACATTCGTGGAACCATTTGTAGAAATGGGTTCGGAAGCCATTGAAGTACCTGCACTCAGAGAATAAGAGTTTGCACAAATAACAGTGTCAGTGTCAGGAGTACATGTTTCCTTTCCTAATGGTAACACACTATCATTCGTGTTGTTGCAAGTTTCAACAGACTTCTTAGTAGGAATCCACCTAAGACCAACATAAGTAAAGATTCTACCAGTAGGTTTCCATGTAAGATCGGATCTAGGAGGCGTTGTTTTCACATACACAGCGGAAGACTTATTTGGAGGAAACCATTAACCTATAGGGATCTGTCTGCCAAGATTCTTAGAATCGCTTTTATTTTCTATGGGTATGAATCTTTTTGTTATCTTATGGGATTGTGCATCCTTTTTCTGTGCAGAGGCACGAGAATTTACCTCAGATGTATTTTAACATGCACACATCGTGATTTGCATCGTAAATGCACTTTTTGCATGTAGGACATGCCAAGTCTTTTGACTTCAAGAAAGGCTTTTTTCCTAGGTTTTTTTGCTATGTGAACAACTTTGTTTGTTACCTAACTATTCATAGATGTTGGCCAATTCCTAGTTTGTTGATTGTAGTTTCTAGGTTTTGGTTTGCTTCCACTAGCAGTGTTTAGGAATCTAGCAGGAGTAATCACACTAGGTTTTGAATTAAAAGCTTTGTCTTTCTGAAGTTGTGCCATTTTCTTATCTTCCTCTATGTAGTAGTTATGAACCATGTCATTTAAGCCTACAGATTCCTTTGGTGACTGAAATGACACACACTTTGTACTATTCCTAGAAGGACCAGTGCATTCACATGATAAGGCTTAGCAAAGGCAGATTGTCTTACTTGAGGACAAGAATGTGGAGTGACTGGTATTTTGAAAGTAGTTTTCTCAACAACTTGGGAGGCAAACCGAGTTTTTGAAAATGAAGATCGTTCAGATTTAAACACAGTCGGTTGTCTTACAACTGGTTGATTTCTGATTATTTGCAAAGGCGGTTTCCCCAAGATTGATGGTTTTCCAAAATTAGTATCCACACCCTTACCTTTCATCTTGTTCCAACTTTCACGCATTTCAGCGTTTGCAATCGTCTTATCTTGTAAATGAGCTTTCAGATCATTTATTTCAAGCGTTTTGCGGTTGAGTTCAGCAATCAGGGAATCATTTTGTTCTTTGAAAGCTTTTTCAGTATCCCTTGATTTCAACGATTGCTTTACCCAAGAGTTTTGACATAGATTCTTTTCCTTTTCCTTTTCCTTTTGCAAAACAAGTTCAAGATCAATACAATGTTGTTCTAGATTTGCAAAATGTTTGTCAATTTGTTGTGTTTTACTCTTTGAAAGCTAAATTTCAAGATTTTGACATTCTTCAATTTTCTCAAGATACAAACATTGCAATTCCTTTGTTTCATCAAGACTCTCGAAAGAACGAAGAATAGAACACATGATATCCTTTGAAACACATTCTTGGAGAAGTAGATCGTATTCATTTAAAAATTTAGCTTTTTCAGATTCAAGTTCGTCAACCTCTTTTTTAAGTGATTGGACGTACTCTAAGTCTTCAAACATTTCTTGTTTAAGAGCTCTTTCAAATTCATTTGCATTTGCTTTTGTCTTAATTGCGAGGGGAATTAAAAGTTTTTTCACAAGCACGGTTATCTCTTGAGTAATTGGTTGTTTCCATCTGTTGTCCATTCGTTTTTCCCAATCCAAATCAACAATTGTTTTACAATTTGTTATGTTATGTTGAACAACATTAAATGCGTGTCTACTCTTGCTTAATGAAGCTTGAGTAGGCAAAAAACCTATGTTTTTAGCAATATTTGGCTTGTGTTTAACAAAATATTTCCTTCACATTTTCTTTCGAGCTTCATTGGCATAATATAATTTATTAAGAGATTCTCATGTTTGAGAGTAAAATTCATAGTTCTCGCCCTTTTCCTCGTCTTCCAATATGCAAGGACTTTAAACACTATGTCCACGATATACAGGATTTAAACCGTGGGCTCCAAACAATCCTTAAACCGCGAGAACCTAAAAGCTGTTAAACCGCGGTAACCCCACACACCAAAAATTTGGGGGGGGGGGGGGGGGGGGGGGGGGAGGTGTGTTGTTTAACCTTTAAAGTGATAAACCAACGGAGCTATGTTTAACCTGAAATCTGAAAAGCTGCTTTAACCGGGGTCGTAAGATATTACCCTTAACCTGATAAACGTGGGTGTTAGGAATTACCTTTAAATTGATAAACCACGGGTGTAAGAATAACCCTTAAGCTGAATAAACCCAAGTGTAAAACCGCGGGAGAAAACTGAAACCGTAACCGCGAATCAAAGAATACCTATAAAACTTGGTAAACCCGCGAATACTTTACGATAAACCGCGGGAGTTGCTTTTTCACTTGTCTTTCTGTCCTGTTTTCGTTTAAAACGCAGGGCTTGAAGTGATGTTAGCTAGAAAAATCTCAAAGGATAATAAGCTACTTTATTAGGTGATATGCCACGAAAAATGATAGTACACAATTTTATACGTATAATATATAAAGTTTGAATTCTGAAAAATGACCTTGAAGCAAAGGTAATAAGGAAAATTCACACGAAAATATCGTACGTTTAACCGGTAAGTGTTCACCGGGTCGTTTATACCCCAAGAATTATGAAATTGAGACTTCGTTTTTGTTTGGACAATGACTTGAATGGTTCTAAATTTTTGAGTTGGTTTTCTATTTCTACGAATAAAAACACATAAAATACGCAAAGGAAATTAAACAACTAAGCAATTAAACATGAAAACGTTAACGGGAATTGAAAAAAACGCGACAATTAAGCAAGTATACTAAAATTAAGACCTACGAACGCAAATTTAATTTCTAAACCTAAATTATGATAAAAGAAAATTTTCAGAATAAGAAAATTATTTTTATTTATTTTTTTGATTATATTTATATTTTTTATGATTTTTTAAAGTTTTTAACAAAAATTAAATGATTAAAAATACCAAACTAAATTTAAAAATTCTAGGAAAATTACTGAAAAATGAACAAAAGTGTAACAGATTTTATAAAAAATATAAACTCGAAATAAGCTAATTCAATAAGCCCTAAATAACCTAAAATAAGCTACGGCTTTTGAAATGAAAAAGAAAACTAAAATGTGTATAAAAGATAAATGGTGGGAGACTTGTTTGAAAAAGTCCCAAGGGCAAGATGGTTTGGTGTGAGTGTTGTGAGGTGTTAGTTTGATAAGAGGAAGGTCATGGGTTTGACCGCCATGGATTCCTTTTTTACATTTTTTTTTATATTTTTCAAAACTTTCTAAAGCAAACTTGAAGAACAGCTGAAAATAAGCAAGTTTTGTAAAAGCAACTAAATAGGCTTAAAAGAGCTTAAAATTTTGACAGATAAGACTTAACACATATTTAGTTTTTTCACAAATCTTAAAGGAACTTAAAAGCTAAAATAAGCTAAAGCCTAAACTGAAATAGCTACAACTACCCTACAACTAATCTAAAAAGCAAGTTTGATCAAAAATTAAACCAAATCTATAAGCCATAAGCTCAATTAAGCACTTAAGCACTTTTTATTAAAAACAGTTAACAAAACAGACAAAAGAGCATCTTTGAGCTTAATTTTAAGCTAGCTAATGGAACCTTATAGACTAATGACCTATATTACCTTAAAGCTTGTGCTTAATACTATCTAAATCAGCATTCAAAAGGTATTTTGAAATCCAATTAAGTTATGAAAAAGCCAATTGAAAAAGCTACTTATGCAGTTTTACTTTATTTTTTGTTTTTTATAAAAAGACAAAGTGCTAACTTAAAGACCTAAAACAGATTACTAAATAAGCTAGTTTTCCTAAAATAAGCTATAACAGATCTAGATTAGCCTAAAAACTAACTGTGCTCTAAATTTGAAAAGCTAATATCTACTTTAACTTGCTGAATTTTAAGCTTAATATGGCCTTAAGGCCTTTTATACTACTGATGCACTTGACACTTTTATGAAAAAACTCAAAACCAAAGAATACAGACCTAAGTTCTTTGTTCTAACACTCTCAAATAGCCAAAACAAGAGCAAATAGAACAGTTTTAATAACTAAAACTGATTTAAGCTAAGAATGCATATGAATCTGATCTAATGGCCACAGATTCCAACAATTACACACAAACTTGATTTGAAATTGTTTAAACCTACAAAATCCTTAAATCCTAACTTTATAAACCTAAGTATGAAAAGTAAAACTAATTTAAAGAACCAAATGGTCCTTAGCAGTTCTAACTCAAGTTGAGTTAGAACTGCTTAAACCAAACACCCCTTTAAACTGCTTAATTCCATATTCAGCTTATAATTTTGAGAAATAAAGCTTAAACCTCTAATACCATACACTACAAAGCTATAATCAGACCTAATGAGCAGGTTTTAACAATCAAATAAGAAGAAGTCATAAGCTACAAGATTATACTATTATTTTTGAAGTTTTAAACTGTTTTATGACTAATACTTAAAAACTAAGATCTTAAACTAACAATTAAACACAATAAGCATCAAACAACATTATTAAGCAGAATTAAGCTAATCTAAACAATTATAAGTAGAAAATAAGCAGTTTTAAACTAAATTACAGAATTAAGCTAGAAAAAGTAAAATGGAAACTTATGAAAGCCTATGCACACACAAGGCTTATAAATTTGCTCAAGGAGCTATTGAACAAGCTCCAACTTATCTTATGATAAGCTAGTAAGGTCCTGGAAACCCATCCAGATCTGGTTTCCCTTCCATTAAAAGCTGAGTTATGTTTTGGAGTGGAATTTGAGTAATAACAAGCTTAGTTAAGCTTTGAGAGCTTAACTGAGTTAATAGCTAGCTTATTAGTTAAAGTGACAGCTTATTAAGCTTATTTGAGCAAAAGAGAGTTTAATCAAACCATTAGTACAATAAGGTAAAATATGGATTATGCTTTAACTAAATGAAAACTTAACTTTTTATTGATTAAAGAAAC
This sequence comes from Tanacetum coccineum, assembly GCA_026074375.1. NCBI lineage: Eukaryota > Viridiplantae > Streptophyta > Magnoliopsida > Asterales > Asteraceae > Tanacetum > Tanacetum coccineum. Next base: position 51,517 of record BQNB010001399.1, on the reverse strand, counting down.
TGATTACAAGCTGTTGGAAAGAGAAATTACATTTAAATGGAAAATAATAAGCTAAAAGACAATACAATAAGCTAAATTACACTAAAATTATACTACTCCTAGATAACGTCTGCGAGTGAGGTTGAGGCTTCTTTTATAGGCCAAGAGAGAAGCTTCTAGGTCCTTTAGTCTTTCCCTGGCAGCTTTAATCTTATCCATCCATCTTAAACCAATCAGTGGATTATGAATTGTAGCCGTTAGATGAGAAGAAAGCACATGGATTGCCAATGTGGCCATCCAATCATTGGGAACAAAGTGTGCTTCTTTTCCATTTGTTTCAGTGTAAAATTCCCTTTGTTGGTGTGTTTCTTTGGAGACGCGTGTCTTCCTTGTTGTCAGAACTGGCCAATGACAAGCTTTGATGACGTTTTCCCTTGATGACATGGAGCTTGGCACTTAGCATCTTTAAGCCACGTCAATTAATTGAATGGGAATGGGATTTACCCTCTCAATTTTGATGCAGGGTGATTTAGGGAAGAACGGTGAATAGTAACTTCACATTCGCGCCTTTTTCCTTTTCCTTATACGTTTCTTTGTTTGACCGAGCGTAAACAAAAGGGTTTGACTTGGGCCTTTTGATAAAAGGGATTGGGCTTTTAGTATTGGTTTGGGCTTGGGTAAATGGTTTTGGTTTTGGTTATTTTACACTTAATGACCGTTAGTCCTTTGGTAATAAGGGACTAACGGTGTTATTCATTTAGGGACTTTTGGTGAAATTGATTTAACATTAAGGGCTTTTTGGTACTTTTAAAGGTTTTTGTCATCACGTGAGTTGACCAAAGTTGACCATTGTTGACTTTTGTTGACCTTTTGCTAACAAACATCCGGCTCTTGTGTACTCATTCCGTCTCGTGTTCGTTTTTGCCCGGTTTTTTGCTCTTTTCTTGTGATTCTTGCAATATCCGTACCTACACATCACAAAAGACAAAATACACAATATACAAGCATAATATGTTATTTTTTATCCCTTTTAAGGGTTATTTATTGATATAAACAGATATGTGATTTCTTCACATATAAATAAAACAACCTTAATAAGCTTACTTCATGTTTTGGACTTAAGGATAAAAGCTTTTGATATTTCAAACATGCTTAAACTTCTAAAGTTAAAAAATTAATCTCTTAATAAGTCGTAGCTAAACACTTGATTACCACAAATAAACTGTGGGCTACATAAACTTAAATAAGCTCAAAAATAAAAGCTATCAAAAAATGATTTCTATAAAACAAGTTTGAAAAATAGTTTTGATGTTTTAAAAACAAACTATTTTAGCCCAATGAGTTTAACAGCCCAACGAGTTAAACAAGTTTGAAAACAGTTTTTGATTTGTGAATAATTTTGAGTATCAAAATAAGCTCGAAAATAAGCTACAATAACACAACTCACGAATCACTATACCCACCCGAGGTGTCTGATACCAATTGTTGGACCCCGTATTTCCACTTCACATGTTAGGGGATTGCTAGAAAAGAGAAAAGAGATTAATTCTAGAGAGATGTTAGAGAGAGAAAGAAATAAGAGAAGAAGAAGGGAAGGTTAGATTATCACTAGAAGGAGAAGAGTTACAAAATGACAACCAACCCCTCTCCATTGTGGAGAGGGGGTATTTATAGTACTTGACCTATGCTATACACCTCGTTTTCCCATTTTTTTTCAAAGTTTTTCCATTTTTATGATTTTCATAATTTACAATTTACAACTTGTTTATGCGTGACATAATGTATTGCTTTCATTATTCATTGATAACTTTTAGGATCACAGAACAAAAAGCACAAAAATTGTCCAAATGGATAAATTCATCGTCCCCGACTTTCACTCCTCCAAGCCAAGCTTAAAAACAAGATCATTGTAAAATACAAGTTATGATGCTAACACTACTCATAAAAGCTAATTGTTTATTACTTTTCCTCCCTTATTCCTAATTTTGTATCTCTAGATTTTATTTAAGTCATATACCCGAAGGCTCTTTAAGACTTTATTTCGATACTTATTAATTCCAAAAGTAAAGCGTAACGGTTAAAAACGCAATAATTAGTTCCTAGCCCTTTTCAAAAGATCAAATGTCATCAAAATTAAGTCCACATCGAGGCGACCAAAATTTGGCTTTTATTAGGTTACTTAAGCATGGCACCATTCATGTCATATACCCTTAGGCTCTTTAAGACATAAATAGACCAATCTTATTTGCACCATATACCTTAAGGATCTTTAAGGTACAAACAAGACAAAAATTAAGCAACAATATCCATTCCATATACCCTAAGGCTCTTTAAGGAATGAATAAGGCTATAATTTCACTTATTAAATTCTACTTACCCCATATACCCTAAGGCTCTTTAAGGGATAAGCAAAATATTTATTCATGTGATACATATAGTATGCCAAATTAAGTATTCCTGATGTATACTCATCTTAATCACAAAGGAACTAAAGAAAACTTCTATGAACTAATTATTAACCAAAAAACCGCACAACTCTATTTATTAAACAATTATATATAAAGGTGAAACAAGCTAATGGGAGAAAAAGCCACAATTAACACTTATGAGCTTTAAAGAAATCCAACTATTCCACGTTTAGCATCAAAACTTATATTCTACTCTATCATCTCTTGTTCTTCACAATTTAAAATTTCTAAGAAAGAAACTCGTGAATGCTTAGCCTAATAAATCGATCTTTGCATATTTAAAATCAATTATGAAAACTTGCAAAATCTTGACCTTTTCAAGCTAGACTTTCTTTTTATAGCTCCTTGTATAAAAGATTATCAAATTTCAATTCATTTACGTTAAGGAGAAAGCTAAGATATAAAACCAGTCGGGTCAAAATTTACTTTTGTTCTTACCAACGGAAAACCTACATTTGTGTCAAAATACTTATTATTTTTATCAACTAATATTTATTTTTCATCATTTTTTTTATAAACTTTTAAGTTCTTATATAAAATTTTAAAATTTTTGTGGGAAAACGGGGTACATGAGAACAACGGGCAAAAGTAGGTAAGATCATATCAAAGATATACCACCCCATACTAAAACTAAACATTGTCCTTAATGTTTCCTAGTCTAAGGCTCAAAACCCCATTCTAGAACTCAAAAAGTCGAATGCATAATCCGAGCATGGAGAAAGTATCACAAAAATCTTTAGCCGTTTATTAATTATGCTAAAAGATAGATGTTAGTCGATAATAATCTAGGATATCGGATTTCCCTAAACTAATGGCAAGCAAAGTCTAGGAAGCTCGAGTGGACCGGGAAAAAACACCGAACACGAGAGTCTTCAAAAATTTTGGGTCAATCCTACAAACAATCACAAGCACAAACAACAAGAATCAGAAGAGTACAAACCTCCTCACATCATATTAGAAATAAGAAAGAAAAAGGATAAGCATGGGGTGCCTCCCACGAAGCGCTTTATTTTTGGTAACCAAGTCACATAGCTTGACTCGATCCCCGCATTTAGTTGTCCATGGGGATGGAACAAGTGGAAGAGCAAACTTCCATTTGACTTTCAAATGCCACCGGCTCAAGAGAAGAAAAAAACGGAGATGCGGGGGTCAAAAATGGTATCCTCACTCCCGGAAGAGAGAGGAAGAAAAGAATCCATCGGATAGGTGAAATAAGGAAGAAAAATTCGGATAACATATGTGAAGGAAAAATAATGGCGATCCTCATAAGATAATTTCACATATGTTGGTGAAAAAATTATCTCCTAAATCCTGAGGTTGAAAACTTTGTCCTTGGACATCAAATCATCATTATCTGGTTCATCCTTTAAGCTTCTTGGGTCATGATCTAAAAATACCTCGGAAGGGAGATTAGGGATAGTGTCATCAATAAGCAAACTCTCAAGATAGATTATATCTCCCTCCGAATCATGATCACCGTTCTCAATATCCGTAGAAATATCCATATCTAGAAAAGCATCGATTTCATCAATTACGCCTCCTGGGTCGAAACATTCATCCCCATTAGCATCGAAAAGAGGTGTGACTAACAAAGCCGGCTCATCAAGGTTAGAAAAACAAGATTCGTTACTTTCAATATCCTCTAATTCTTCATTAAAAAGAGGATTTACTTCACTAGAAATGTATTCGTCACTAAATTCGAAAAGAGGGTTTGAATAAATTTTCACATTATCTTTCGAAACGTCCTCATTGGGTAATGACTCGTCATCACTGGAGGTAAAATCGTCATTTGAATCGAAGAGAGGGTTCGAGAAAGTCACAAAATATTCCTCTAAGACGTCAAGAGGAGGAAAATCATCAAGTGAAGATTTTATCATTTTAAGTTTCTCAAAATTAAGTTCTTTTGAAGGGAGAGAAGATGATGGATCATCATTTAAGAACTTCTCAAGTAGAAGAATATCTCCCTCCAGATCAAAGTCGTCATCACCAATTCCTGGTGGAATTGGTTCAAGAAGAGATTCAAAAAGAGGGTTTGAATAAACTTGAAAAATTTATTCTTGAACATCCTCCTTAAGAAATGACTTGTCATCATTGTCATCTCTCGGTGGAGGTAAGCAAGCTAGAGCAGGTTCGTCGGTAAACCTCTCAGGATTAGGATCAATCGTAATCTTGGGTGAAAAATCTGTTGATGGATCATGGTTAAGCAACAATTCAATTTCTCTAAGATCGGCTTTAAAATCAACATCCTCATTTCCTGGTGGAAATGGGTCAAGAAGAGCGAGTTCATCGGCAAACTCCTCAAGAAGAGAATCGCTAGTCTCAAAAGATACGAGACTAGGACGAGAATCAGAAAGCAGAGTGGTACTGCCACTCGAGGAAAAACTATCCTCGCATGAGACATCAATGAAATTAATCATTTTAATTGATTCGTTTACATGCTTTTGAGGATGCTTATCGACATGAAAGATTAATCGTTCATCCCCGTACCTTAAGATAAGTTATCCTTCGTACACATCGATTAAAGCACGGCCGGTCCTCAAGAAGGATCTCCCCAGAATGAGGGGAACCCGAGGATCGGCATCAAAGTCAACAATAACAAAGTCGATAGGAAAGTGAAACTTCCCCACTTTGACAAAGACGTCTTCGGCGAGTCCTTTAGGACGAGTAATGGATCGATCCGCTAGCTCTAGAGTTATCTGAGTGGGGGTAAGTTCGGGTAGGGAAAGCTTTTTCGAAATGGAAAGAGGCATAAGATTTATGCTCGCACCAAGATCAACCAAGGCGTGACATACATCCATTCCCGGGAAATCACATGGTATAAGAAACTTGTCGGGATCTCCAAGCTTTTCGGGAAGCTTTTTAAGGAACATCGTCGAACAATTCTCATTCAACGGTATTTTAGCTGATTCAAACAACTTGTCCTTATTCATGAGCAAATTCTTAATCGTAGGGGCAAATCTTGGCATCAAAAGTAAACCGTCCGCGAAACTAATGTCGAAGCGCAAATCTTGAAAGATTTGAAAGATATTCTCCATTTGATTCCAAGATTTTTCATGGAACTTTTGATCATTAAGTCTCGAAGGATATGGAATATTAGGCTTAGGTAAAGTCTTCGAAACATCGGGTTCCAGAATAGGAATGGGGACAACCGGAGGTTGGATGTGAGCGGTACTTCCTTGGAAATTAGTTTGCTCCTTATCCGTTGTCTCCTCGGTTTCTTGTTCCACTACCTTTTTGGGAGAAGGATTAGTAGGAATCGAAGGTCCCTCATAAGCAACACCACTTCGAGTAGTGATTGCTTTCATCTCACCCTTCGGGTTAGGAATAGTATTACTCGGAAGAGTACCCGAAGTTGAGGCTTGGTTTTGGAAAAATCCACTTAACATATTTTGCAAATTATTTTGAAAAGCATTTTGTTGATTCATCAAGACGGTTTGTTGAGTCTTCATTGTATTTTGAATTTCATTCTTAAATTCTCCTTTCAACGAGTTGATTTGACTTTGCATGTTTCTCATCATTTGATCATTAGATTTCATATAATTTGAAAACTCATTTGGAACTCCTTGTTGAACTTGATTATTAGGAACTTGAAAAGGTTGGTTTTGAAATCCTTGATTTTGAAAATTTAGAGCATGATTAATTGGAACTTGAAAACCTTTTTGGTTTGCTTCCACTAGCAGTGTTTAGGAATCTAGCAGGAGTAATCACACTAGGTTTTGAATTCAAAGCTTTTTCTTTCTGAAGTTGTGCCATTTTCTTATCTTCCTCTAGGTAGTAGTTATGAACCATGTCATTTAAGCCTACAGATTCCTTTGGTGACTGAAATGACACACACTTTGTACTATTCCTAGAAGGACCAGTGCATTCACATGATAAGGCTTAGCAAAGGCAGATTGTCTTACTTGAGGCCATGAATGTGGAGTGATTGGTTTTTTGAAAGTAGTTTTCTCAACAACTTGGGAGGCAAACTGAGTTTTTGAAAATGAAGATCGTTCAGATTTAAACACAGTCGGTTGTCTTACAACTGGTTGATTTCTGATTATTTGCAAAGGTGGTTTCCCTAAGATTGATGGTTTTCCAAAATTAGTATCCACACCCTTATCTTTCATTTTGTTCCAACTTTCACGCATTTCAGCGTTTGCAATCGTCTTATCTTGTAACTGAGCTATCAGATCATTTATTTCAAGCGTTTTGCGGTTGAGTTCAGCAATCAGGGAATCATTTTGTTCTTTGAAAGCTTTTTCAGTATCCCTTGATTTCAACGATTGCTTTACCCAAGAGTTTTGACATAGATTCTTTCCTTTTCCTTTTCCTTTTGCAAAACAAGTTCAAGATCAATACAGTGTTGTTCTAGATTTGCAAAATGTTTGTCAATTTGTTGTGTTTTACTCTTTGAAAGCTAAATTTCAAGATTTTGACATTCTTCAATTTTCTCAAGATACAAACATTGCAATTCCTTTGTTTCATCAAGACTCTCGAAAGAACGAAGAATAGAACACATGATATCCTTTGAAACACATTCTTGGAGAAGTAGATCGTATTCATTTAGAAATTTAGCTTTTTCAGATTCAAGTTCGTCAACCTCTTTTTTAAGTGATTAGACGTACTCTAAGTCTTCAAACATTTCTTGTTTAAGAGCTCTTTCAAATTCATTTGCATTTGCTTTTGTCTTAATTGCGAGAGGAATTAAAAGTTTTTTCACAAGCACGATTATCTCTTGAGTAATTGGTTGTTTCCATCTGTTGTCCATTCGTTTTTCCCAATCCAAATCAACAATTGTTTTACAATTTGTTATGTTATGTTGAACAACATTAAATGCGTGTCTACTCTTGCTTAATGAAGCTTGAGTAGGCAGAAAACCTATGTTTTTAGCAATATTTGGCTTGTGTTTAACAAAAGATTTTCTTCACATTTTCTTTCGAGCTTCATTGGCATAATACAATTTATTAAGAGATTCTCATGTTTGAGGAGTAAAAATTTCATAGTTCTCGCCCTTTTCCTTCGTCTTCAATATGCAAGACTTAAACACTAGTCCACGATATACAGGATTTAAACCGTGGGCTCCAAACACATACCTTAAACCGCGAGAACCTAAAAGCTGTTAAACCGCGGTAACCCCACACACCAAAAATTTGGGGGGGGGGGGGGGGGGGGGGGGGGAGGTGTGTTGTTTAACCTTTAAAGTGATAAACCAACGGAGCTATGTTTAACCTGAAATCTGAAAAGCTGCTTTAACCGGGGTCGTAAGATATTACCCTTAACCTGATAAACGTGGGTGTTAGGAATTACCTTTAAATTGATAAACCACGGGTGTAAGAATAACCCTTAAGCTGAATAAACCCAAGTGTAAAACCGCGGGAGAAAACTGAAACCGTAACCGCGAATCAAAGAATACCTATAAAACTTGGTAAACCCGCGAATACTTTACGATAAACCGCGGGAGTTGCTTTTTCACTTGTCTTTCTGTCCTGTTTTCGTTTAAAACGCAGGGCTTGAAGTGATGTTAGCTAGAAAAATCTCAAAGGATAATAAGCTACTTTATTAGGTGATATGCCACGAAAAATGATAGTACACAATTTTATACGTATAATATATAAAGTTTGAATTCTGAAAAATGACCTTGAAGCAAAGGTAATAAGGAAAATTCACACGAAAAAACACACGAAAATATCGTACGTTTAACCGGTAAGTGTTCACCGGGTCGTTTATACCCCAAGAATTATAAAATTGAGACCTCATTTTTGTTTGGACAATGACTTGAATGGTTCTAAATTTTTGAGTTGGTTTTCTATTTCTACGAATAAAAACTAATAAGACATGCAAAGGAAATTAAACAACTAAGCAATTAAACACGAAAATGATAACGGGGAATAAAGAAAACGCGACAATTAAGCAAGTATGCTAAAATTAAGACCTACGAACGCAAATTTAATTTCTAAACCTAAATTATGATAAAAGAAAATTTTCAGAAAAAGAAAATTATTTTTATTTTTTATTTTGATTATTTTTCTATTTTTTATGATTTTTTAAAGTTTTTAACAAAAATAAAAAGTATAAAAATACCAAACTAAATTTGAAAATTTTAGGAAAATTACTGAAAATGAACAAATGTGTAATAGATTTTATAAAAATATAAACTTGAAATAAGCTAACTCAATAAGCCCTAAATATCCTAAAATAAGCTACGGCTTTTGAAATGAAAAAGAAAACTAAAATGTGTATAAAAGATAAATGGTGGGAGACTTGTTTGAAAAAGCCCCAAGGGCGAGATGGTTTGGTGTGAGTGTTGTGAGGTGTTGGTTTGATAAGAGGAAGGTCATGGGTTCGACCCCCATGGATTCCTTTTTTGCATTTTTTTATATATTTTTCAAAACTTTCTAAAGCAAACTTGAAGAACATCTGAAAATAAGCAAGTTTTGTAAAATCAACTAAATAAGCTTAAAAGAGCTTAAAATTTTGACAGATAAGACTTAACACATATTTAGCTTTTTCACAAATCTTAAAGGAACTTAAAAGCTAAAATAAGCTAAAGCCTAAACTGAAATAGCTACAACTACCCTACAACTAATCTAAAAAACAAGTTTGATCAAAAATTAAACCAAATCTATAAGCCATAAGCTCAATTAAGCACTTAAGCACTTTTTATTAAAAACAGTTAACAAAACAGACAAAAGGGCATCTTTGAGCTTAATTTTAAGCTAGCTAATGGAACCTTATGGACTAATGACCTATATTACCTTAAAGCTTGTGCTTAATACTATCTAAATCAGCATTCAAAACGTATTTTGAAATCAAATTAAGTTATGAAAAAGCCAATTGAAAAAGCTACTTATGCAGTTTTACTTTATTTTTTGTTTTTTATAAAAAGACAAAGTGCTAACTTAAAGACCTAAAACAGATTACTAAATAAGCTAGTTTTCCTAAAATAAGCTATAACAGATCTAGATTAGCCTAAAAACTAACTGTGCTCTAAATTTGAAAAGCTAATATCTACTTTAACTTGCTGAATTTTAAGCTTAATATGGCCTTAAGGCCTTTTATACTACTGATGCACTTGACACTTTTATGAAAAAACTCAAAACCAAAGAATACAGACCTAAGTTCTTTGTTCTAACACTCTCAAATAGCCAAAACAAGAGCAAATAGAACAGTTTTAATAACTAAAACTGATTTAAGCTAAGAATGCATATGAATCTGATCTAATGGCCACAGATTCCAACAATTACACACAAACTTGATTTGAAATTGTTTAAACCTACAAAATCCTTAAATCCTAACTTTATAAACCTAAGTATGAAAAGTAAAACTAATTTAAAGAACCAAATGGTCCTTAGCAGTTCTAACTCAAGTTGAGTTAGAATTGCTTAAACCAAACACCCCTTTAAACTGCTTAATTCCATATTCAGCTTATAATTTTGAGAAATAAAGCTTAAACCTCTAATACCAGATACTACAAAGCTATAATCAGACCTAATGAGCATGTTTTAACAATCAAATAAGCAGAAGTCATAAGCTACAAGATTATACTATTATTTTTGAAGTTTTAAACTGTTTTATGACTAATACTTGAAAACTAAGATCTTAAACTAACAATTAAACACAATAAGCATCAAACAACATTATTAAGCAGAATTAAGCTAATCTAAACAGTTATAAGCAGAAAATAAGCAGTTTTAAATTAAATTGCAGAATTAAGCAAGAAAACATAAAATGGAAACTTACAAAAGCATCTACACAAACAAGGCTTACAAATTTGCTCAAGGAGCTATTCAACAAGCTCCAGCTTATCTTACGATAAGCTGGTAAGGTCCTAGAAACCCATCCAGATTTGGTTTCCCTTCCATTAAAAGCTGAGGTATGTTTTGGAGTGGAATTTGAGTAATACAAGCTCAGTTAAGCTTTGAGAGCTTAACTGAGTTAATAGCTAGCTTATTAGTTAAAGTGACAGCTTATTGAGCTTATTTGAGCAAAAGAGAGTTTAATCAAACCATTAGTACAATAAGGTAAAACATGGATTATGCTTTAGCTAAATGAAAACTTAACTTTTTATTAATTAAGGAAACTGATTACAAGCTGTTGGAAAGAGAAATTACATTTAAATGGAAAACAATAAGCTAAAAGACAATACAATAAGCTGAATTACACTAAAATTATACTACTCCTAGATAACGTCTGTGAGTGAGGTTGAGGCTTCTTTTATAGGCCAAGAGAGAAGCTTCTAGGTCCTTTAGTCTTTCCCTGGCAGCTTTAATCTTATCCATCCATCTTAAACCAATCATTGGATCATGAATTGTAGCCGTTGGATGAGAAGAAAGCACACGGATTGCCAACGTGGCAATCCAATCATTGGGAACAAAGTGTGCTTCTTTTCCATTTGTTTTAGTGTAAAATTCCCTTTGTTGGTGTGTTTCTTTGGAGACGCGTGTCCTCCTTGTTGTCAGAACTGGCCAATGACAAGCTTTGATGACGTTTTCCCTTGATGACATGGAGCTTGGCACTTAGCATCTTTGAGCCACGTCAATTAATTGAATGGGAATGGGATTTACCCTCTCAATTTTGATGCAGGGTGATTTGGGGAAGAACGGTGAATAGTAACTTCACCTTCGCGCCTTTTTCCTTTTCTTTATACGTTTCTTTGTTTGACCGAGCTTAAACAAAAGGGTTTGACTTGGGCCTTTTGATAAAAGGGATTGGGCTTTTAGTATTGGTTTGGGCTTGGGTAAATGGTTTTGGTTTTGGTTATTTTACACTTAACGACCGTTAGTCCTTTGGTAATAAGAGACTAACGGTGTTATTCATTTAGGGACTTTTGGTGAAATTGATTTAACATTAAGGGCTTTTTGGTGCTTTCAAAGGTTTTGTCATCTTGTGGGTTGACCAATGTTGACTTTGGTTGACTTTTGTTGACCTTTGCTAACAAACATTCGGCTCTTGTGTACTCTTTCCGTCTCGTGTTCGTTTTTGCTTAGTTTTTGGCTCTTTTCTTATGATTTTTGTAATATCTGTATCTATACATCACAAAAGACAAAATACACAATATACAAGCAATATATGTTCATTTTTTATCTTTTAAGGGTTATTTTTTGATATAAAACAGATATGTGATTTCTCACATATAAAAAAACAACCTTAATAAGCTACTTCATGTTTTGGACTAAAGGATAAAAGCTTTTGATATTTTCAAACAAGCTTAAACTTCAAAAGTTAAAAAAATAAACTCTTAATAAGTCGAAGCTAACACATGAATACCACAAATAAACTGTGGGCTACATAAACTTAAATAAGCTCAGAAATAAAAGCTATCAAAAAATGATTTCTATAAAACAAGTTTGAATAACAGTTTTGATGTTTTAAAAACAAACTATTTTAGCCCAATGAGTTTAACAGCCCAACGAGTTAAACAAGTTTAAAAACAGTTTTTGATTTGTGAATGATTTTAAGTATCAAAATAAGCTCGAAAATAAGTTGCAATAACACAACTCACGAATCACTATACCTACCCAAGGCGTCTGATACCAATTGTTGGACCCCGTATTTCCACTTCACATGTTAGGGGATTGCTAGAAAAGAGAAAGGAGATTAATTCTAGAGAGATGTTAGAGAGAGAATGAAATAAGAGAAGAAGAAGGGAAGGTTAGATTATCACTAGAAGGAGGAGAGTTACAAAATGAAAACCAACCCCTCTCCATTATGGAAAGGGGGTATTTATAGTACTTGACCTATGCTAGACACCTAGGTTTTCTTCCCATGGTCCGAGCTTGGGTTTTGGTTAGGCTTTAGCCCATAACGTGTACAATATTAGATTACAAAGCGAGCACGGTTCGCTTTCTAACCTATTACAATGGATAATAATTAATGACCCAGACTTCCCAAACAAATGATCGATACTTCTTTATTCGACTCAGTATTTTAAGGCTAGCACCTTTGTACCTTAACCAACTTCTCAAACCATAGTTAGGATCTAACTAGATCATTTACTTTGGAGGAATACCAAAAATACCCTTGTTTGATAGTTCTTTTCTATATTTTTCGATATTAGACAAACAACCCCTAAATCTCTTTTAAACACTTCATAAACGCTTTAATCAAATGGCTATTTGAGTTGGTTGACCTTGAGTATAAGAATGATTGAAATGTCATAGTGTAAAGTACAATTGGGGGTTTAACAAGTGCGGGTATTTAAAACACCAAAGTCCCAAAGAAAATAATTCGGGAATCAGGCGCGCTGGCCACGCGATGACGCGTGGGCATCGCGCCAATCTCGAATTACTTTCACAAGTTTGGGACTCTTGGCCAATAAATACCTACCCTTAGCTTTTGTATTCGTCACCTCTTGCAAACATTCTTTCCTCTTTTTTCTTTTCTCCTATCCTCTAAGTTAACATCAAAGTGTTCTAACCTTCTCATCTCATCATTCTATTAAAGTGAACACATCTCCGTAAGAGAGCCATACAAGTACCTAATCCATACTTGTGTGTTTTGTTTAGGTTCTTCTTTATGTACCCTTTCTACTAGAATCAAGTCTCTAGGTTAGGTTAGGACTTCGTTCAACTATTTATCCTTCATTCAATCAAGTTGTAAGGAAAGTTTTGTATCTGAGAGATGATGCCTAGATCATTAGGGATCTAGTTGGGATTTGGTAAGATTCCAAAGGGAAGTCTTTAGAGATTAGAGGTTAAGTCAAATCACGGGTTTTTAGGGGTGGACTCCGAGAGCGAATACCGTAGGTAGTAACTCTTTTTTGTGAGCATTGATCTTTGTGCATATTGATGGAGTTACTCTTTATGTTAGGAATAGTATAGGTGTTGTGGATTCATAATTGGATGTTCGGAGGACTAAACCCCTTTCCCAAACCAGTATATATCATGGTCTCTCTCTCTCTCTCTATCTACTTATTGCTCTCATTACAAAGTAGATTAGTACACCACTCAGTTCCTTTCAAACTTGAAATTATAAAAACTTAGAAAAAATCAAGAAAACCATATTCACCCCTCCCCTCTATGGTTCTACAGTATATTACCAACTAAAATATTATAGTACGAGTTGTTAAAACATATATTAAGAACTATAACATGCTTGCTTATCTACACTTATTAACAATATGTAGATCACCAATTATCAAGATAATGCGAGATGTACTTCGACGTTATGTGACAAGATCAATCACAACCACATACTAGTGTATCTGAAGCCGACTCCATGAACCTGCACGCTCTGCTCACTCTCTATATATAACGCTTCGACCAACAAATGTATCACCGCTCGTCCACACACTATACCTTTTAAAAACAAATATAACATGATAGCACTAATCTGCTTAAAACAAAAAAACAGTGCCTCTGGTGGGCTGGTCACGCGCTAGCATGTAGCCAGTGCGACACACTTGAATTCCATTTAGACCTAGTTTGACTTTCTAAGACCGATAACATTCTTGTTTGACTTAATATAATTAAGGCTAACAAGATGATACTTGAGCAATTGGAAACACTCGAAATGAGGCTTAGACTTAGAGAGGAGATAAAACAAGACCTCCCATTTTTAACAAAACGCCAACTCATTTTCTTTATCAAATGCCTCTAGCCAAGGCCGAAACTTCTTTTCTAAACCTAGTATAATCATACTTTCAACATACCATCAAACGAAAGTATTCATTTGACCTTAATCTGGACTTACGTTGTCTCTAATCACGTAACGAGTTTTACTCCCTTATTGGTCAAACTAAGTCAAATGTCACTTTGCGTAAATGCATCATTTCCCTTTACGGGATGTGATTTATTTGAGATAAAAATCACTTAGCTTGTTTACATCAAGATGATTAGTGATCATATCAGTTGTTGATAATCATGGATTAAGTTTTAATGACTATTTGAGTTTGTAGTAATTGAAGGTTGATTATGCTTTGATCCATGTAACCTTCCTACACTTAAATATTTTACAAACTCCCACATTCCTCTATATCTTACACACATCACTTACACCTCACTTCCTACTAAACATTCCCCTAATCATTTGTTAATCTCTTCTTCACAAAATAAATGATTATATACACTCTCCACATAATCTAAACATTCCTTCTCATTTCCAAATCATTCCCTAATCATCATTGCCTAATTCTTTTCTCTCTTTAATGGCAATTTGATTAGCCACATAATCAATCTTTTGATTATCATACTCTTCACCTTCATCACAACCATAACCTTAAAACTTCACCACTTAATTCCCCAATCTTTTCCTCATATGTGACAACTCACATTCTCATATACAATGTACACCTTGTACTTGTTGTCTCCTACATTCCCCACATAGGCTTCTATGTATCACATTACAATATTCTCACCCATATATTTCCTATCCATTCTCTTCTTTACTCACTCACTCATACATACTCTTATTTGAATTTTAATTTCACATACGCACACACTCAAAGCTTCTCCTATATTCTTCACCCACACACACTCACACACTCTCAATGTGAAATTCAAATTACACATACACACACACTCAAAACTTCTCTTACACACTTTGCCAACTCACATCCTTATCCTAACATTTGAATTTAAAATATAGGCTCCAAACCATCACATCATGACAACTTACACACAACTCACTTCTTACAATTTGAATTTAAAATTTAAATTTTCCCCCTCACAACATCCACCCTTTCTTTCTAAGTATGGAATATTCTTTGGCATATTCTTTCTCTCTTAACCATGCCAACTTACTCACTCAAACATGGTTAGTTTCTAACTAATTCATTTACATACGAGGAATACCCAATAAGCCTTCCGCAATCCTTTCCTCATATGTGACAACTCACATTTCTATACACATTGTACATCCTTGTACTTGTTGTCTCCTACATTCTCCACATAGGCTCCTATATGTCACATTACAATATTCTCACCCACACATTCCATATTCATTCTATTCTTTACTCACTCACTCACACACACTCTCATTTGAATTTGAATTTCACACATGCACACACTCAAAGCTTCTCATGTACTCTTCACCTACACACTCACACACTCTCAAGGTGAAATTCAAATTATACACACACACATACACACTCAAGACTTCTCTTACACACTTTGCCAACTCACCTATTTATCCTAACATTTAAATTTTAAATTTGAATTTGAAATATAGGCTACAAACCATCACATCATGACAACTTACACACAACTCACTTCTTACAGTTTGAATTTGAAATTCAAATTTCCCCCCTCATAACATCCGCCCTCTCTCTAAGTATGGGATATTATTTGGCATATTCTTTCTCTCTTAACCATTCCAACTCACTCACTCAACCATGGTTAGTTTCTAACTAATCTATTTACATATGAGGAATACCTAATATTCCCCTTTGTCCAATGGTTTTTTCTATCTCCTTGAAATTGGATAAACATCCGCAAATCTTCTTTTAAACACTTCAAATGGCTATTTAAGTTTGTTGACCTTGAGTGTAAACTTGATGGAAAGGTCAATGCGTGAAGTTCAATTGGGGGTTTAGCGCGTTGGGCTCGCAATGAGTTTTGGCCTATAAATACCCCTCCTTGGCTCTTGTATTCCTCACCTTTACCCTACACTACTCTTCGAGTTTCCTTATCGAGAGTTTCTTCACTGGTTCAACAAGCTCCTTTCTCAGCAAAGAAAATCTAACAATGTTGCTTACAAGTTTACCGATAATAACCTATATATCAAGTTATTCTTCAGGTACAACCAAACTCTTTGTGATTTATGGCCTAAACACAGCTAACCCATTACCCTTGTATTTTAAGGAATAAACACACCAAACCTATAACCCTTGTGTTTTAAGGCCTGAACATATCAAACATATCTAACCTCTATTTAGTAATATAATTGATGATATATGTTGTTGCATGATTATGATACAAGGTGTTATATAATGGTGATAGAAGATATGATTTTTTGATGATCTGCATAACTAATCTAGACATCAATAACTCTAAACTTGATATGGTTGATCTTCTCTTAATATGAAGCTCTAAATGGATGAAGATGATTTGAGCTCTAATCTTGATGTAGTTGATCTTCATATGCTAGTGTGCTTTCAATCGATGAAGATGAAAAGAACCCTACACTTGTGTTGATAGATCTTCAAGTAATAATTTGCTTACAAGAGGTAAGAGTTAGAAGCATTATGATTAAGGGTTAGTGAAGGGTTTAAATGACTTATGAATGCTTTAAGTTACATTTCAAAAGCTTTGTTTAAATAGTGACCAAGTGGGTTTATTAAATAGGATAAAAATATGTCAGAGTCCCACGGATTTGAATAAAAGTTTCTAGCCGTTTTGAATTTGGTATAATAACATGTTTCCTTTCTTTCAACAAATGTTCACTTGCTTAATAGGCTTTTAAAAGCGAGTTTTTGACTAATTTGAACTTATAAGTGTTTATGGAAGTTTGCTTAATTGGAAATATAGTTATTTGGTCTCTTTACCAATATAAAATTTGTTTTCTTTTAATGGGAGGTTTATATAAACTAGATGAACTAAAATTTAAAATTAATCCTCAAATAAATTAGACATTTTTAGCCATTGTTAATTTTATCGAGTATGTTTAACTAACAAACTTAATTGAACATTTATAAAATGTGTTATGAGACATTAATTTGGATAAACGATTTAATGACTCAACTAAATTCTAAGCATTTTCCGTGGTTTCTTAAACGGTTTGATCCATAATAAATTTTCAACAAAGATATTCGAACTTGTTTTGAAGCACAAGAAAATTCGAGACGTCAAAGAGGAGAAGTGTTGAAGAATATATGGTTACGGGTAACTTACACATTTGCGTTATATATTATAGGTTTCATAGTTTGTTATCATTAAAACAATAGAGATCGGTTAATGTAAATGTTTTTATATTTTTACTAACAAAAAGTCATAGAAAACATATACAAATAAAACATTTTAGACTTTGAATCAACGTACATGACACTTTGTTTTCATATGTGTACGTACATAAAAACGTGTTTGACCCTTTAGATTCTTTAGTCAAACCTCATGCAACACACGCTCAAATAATTTCTACTCTACCTCAAACAAGGTTTGACTACAAGGACACAAGATTTTAGTGTTGGGTAAACAAGAGTGAAAAATAGGATACTCATTTAAGTATAAAGTACCTCACTTTCTTACAAGTTAGAAAGCATTATGTACAAGTTTGTAATGCAGAAGTCGGGCTGAGAAAGACTTGAAGTAGTGTAACATGGGATTTATGATACTTAGATATTTACATGTAAATAGAGTGGGAAAAATGTAATATTTCTCATTTTCGTGTCATTGTACGACTATATTAATGATCACTATTTGTTTTAGTCCGATACGCGTTTACTTTTAGATGTTTACTTTTGAGCTAAACCGCGTAGACTAGAAATAATCAATGAATGTAAACAATCACCAAATAAATTAAGGTTTACATCGACCAAGTAAGAAATAATTATTTTGAGAATAATTATGTACTTTGCGTATTTTATTTTTATTGGTCATGTAAAAGGGTTACGTTTCGCGATAAAATACATTTGGACGCACCCCGGAAATACCTAGACTTACCTAGACTCAAACGAATACCCACTTTAAAAGCCTAAACACAAAACTTAATCAAGTCTTGTGTTTATATCACCTTAGTGTCGAATATGGGCAAGTAAACCCACAATAAATCGTCCTTGGTGATTTAATTGCTAGCAAAAATCCCCCTATTGATCTTAAGGGTACATGTACAAACTCTAAGCAATTAAAGATGGTACTTAATGTTCCTAGTAACTAATACCTAGTGGTTAATGACCAAATTTGTTGATCCTTTTCCTTCTATACCCGGTCACGATATACATACACACAAAATCTTCAAGATTTTGCTAGCTAAGTAAATCATGTACCCAAAATCCTCTCATTAATACTTGTACTCAAGTGGTTTAGACTAAAACCATGAGTAACTAACTAGAAGCCCCTAAAACCGCCTCCCTAGCTCGGTTTGGTTTGGTTTATGCGACTAAGAAGGTTAACAAGGCTTAGTGCCTATAAATACACATTCACAACTCACATAATACACTTTCACCAACCCTTTAAACTCTCTCAAGGCTAAAATAATCTCTTTACCCTCAAATCACTCGCCATTTATTTAAGCCGAACCAAGCTCGACCCACATTCCTCCAAGAAACACGAAGGAGCCCTTGAGATTAAACATAAGGGTGCTAAGAGTTGTACGCGAGCTAAGGATCGAGTATACCAAGCTTTGAAGCTTAAAATCATACACGTTTGGGTGTAACAAGTCGGGTTTGCTTCTAAATTCACGAATAAGACCCTAGGACCATTGTAAGTCACTCTATGTCCCCTACGTGGTCCTTCATATTCATATACCGTTAATTTATTTCTAGTTTTCGCGTATAGTTCGAGTTTAAAGCTCAAAGGTTACGTGAAACATGCATGGTTCGACCCATGCATGGTTCACGCACACCTTCTTGTCACAATGCAACCTTATGAGGTGCCATACATAAATAATTACACGTAAACTATTGTTATAATCGTAACGGGGTGGTGTGAAAAGGTATATTCAACGTTGATGAACGTTTGCATGTCGCGGGTCACGTTTAGAAAAGGCTAGGCACTCTTGTTTGATGCTAGACTATTTAACGAACCACATGAACACACAAATGAAACCATACAAACCCTTAATGGACTCACCGGTCCATTTGCGAGCCCAACGCGAGCCCACAAGGCTCATAAGCCACGATAAGCCTAAACGTCTTATTCGTGTGCTTATACGCGACTTGTTGAGCTTAAAATGAAGCTAAGAACCTAAATGGACCCTTTGGCAAGTCGTGGAGCCAAACGAACCCTTAACGGGCCTTCAAGCCCATTACCGAGTCCACGAAAGGAGCTATACAACACGAATAAGCTCCCACAGCTTATTCATGTGCTTATACACGGCTTAATAAGCTTAATATAGATTTAAGAACCTAAATGGACCTATTGTATCTCTTTGAAAACCAACCGAACCCTTAACGGGCTTACTAGCCCTTTTCGCAAGCCCAACGTGAGCCATAAGCTCACAATAAGCTTTTACAGCTTATTGGTGAAGGGTTACGCAGCTTATACAAGTTCAAAGGGCTTCATGGACTCAAATAAGGTTAACGGGCCGAGCCCTAACCCCTAGAACCCATTCGGGTTATCATCGGGCCCAATAGGCCCAACGGAGAGCTTATTAGCTTATCGGATAAGCTAAATAAGCAAAACAACCCCCCAAGTGCTTATTGGATCTAAATAAGCTTAACGGACCCTAATGGACCCAACTAGACCTTCTAAAACCCTATCGGGCCTAAACGGGCCCAAGACCGGCCCATTGGAGTGCTTATTGGCTTATTTGCTTATTTAGAATAAGCTGAAAAGGAAAACAGTTAATTCGGCTTAAATACAAGTTGGAAAAGCACTAGGAGAAGTCTAAAACTCTAAACACCTTATCGAGTTAAGTTATTGGGCCCAAAAGCCCAATAAGCTCGAAATAAGCTCCAATAAGCTCACCCAGCTTATTTTAAGCTTGAACAGCCCACGTGAACTTATTATGAACATTCAGACTTGTTAAAACGATAACGGATCTCTAAAAAGCCAAACGGACCTTAACGGGCCCAATAAGGCCCGTTAAGCCAAAATAAGCTCGATGAGCTTATTTTTCAACCGAAACAATTTTTATAAACTTAATTAAGCCATAACTAGAAAGAAAACTTTTTGTTAAACTTATTTAGAGCAAAAATGGTATTTTTTCCCCAGCAAGTCAAAGGACTAAAAATGTAATTTTCGAAACCTAAAGGATTTAAATTGTCATTTTCGAAATGCAATAACTCTAGGGACCGTTTTGAAACATTGTGAAACATAAAGGTTTAAGTGTAAACTATAAAAACCTAAACTATCCTTTTTAGAAACTCAAGGGACTAATTACGTCATTTCCGAAACTACAAGGTTTAAAATATAAATGTGTATATTTGTAAACCTAGGGACTAAAGGTGTAACAACTAGAAACCTAAGGGTATGATAGAACCAAAGAGTTTAGAACTAAAGTGAAATAAATAAAACACTTGACAAGTCGGTCGAACCTAGATGTTCGGACATCGAGCGAGTTAATAAATAATGTATATTTATTAATAATGATTTCACGTTTCTCGAGAACCATCGAAACTATAAATACAATGATCTTGTGTGTCACCGCACAAGTGATCACGGTATATATAAACTTAAATGGGATTTAGTTTATAAAATGAGTCGTTAGTTATATATGTAAACTAAGGCTTGACCATACTTACTTAGGTACTTAACGGTGTGATTCACTGCTTACTTGGATACTTGTTATCATTCAGGGAACTACCGGCTAAGGTGAGTTCATAGCCCCATGCTTTACAATTATTTAAATGATTTACATCCTTGGGGTGATAACATGCTTTGTTTTACAAACTGGACGCAAGTGTACATTTTATGCCATGATTACGTGTTTGCCTAAGTTACCATAACCCCTTTATGTCCATGATCATGAACTGTTAATTGCATAGATGTGGTTGGGAATTACATTGTGCGGGCGCGAATGTTATGGATAGATTATTAGGAGTGCAATCCCCGTTCGGGTGACTAGCTATCACTGGGAACGAACGCATACCATGTCGAATTTGGGATGTTGCAGGGTTAGCACATCATTCACGGACACCAGTTGGCAATTTATAATTGCATTCATATACGTCGAGCCTCGGTGTCATGAGCTTAGGAAACGTAATTACTTTTTATGATGTTTGCATCTGTTGCTTAATCATACACTTGGAAATCTTGCGGTCCTACCATTGATTTACATAAACCTATGAATTCACCAACTTTATGTTGACGTTTTAAGCATGTTTTTCAGGTCCAATAAGGACGAGGTGCAGATAGAATACATTGGGAGTCAATAATTGAAGAGTCAACACTTAAGATTTGGGGTCTTATTACACTTTGGGGACAATTGTTATAAACCGGAATCTTTATCTATTTTGTTAAACCATTTGAAGCCATGAGCTTATGTAACAAACAAGTATTTTGTTAATCCAATGTATCTCTTTTTCAAACGACACGTTTAGTAGTTGTTCTCTGATCTTGTGCTAATGACCCAATAATGTAACGCCTTCGGATATTCAACATTCCGCTGCATACTCAGATTTGAGGGTGTTACAGATTGGTATCAGAGCCAGGTTATAGAGAACCAGGTCAAAAGTTTTTGTCTGGACTATAACCATTTTCAAAACTATTTTCACAAATGGGATTTGTGAGGGACATACATGCATTACTTGTTTACGTCTAGCGCATATATGCTTACATGACATGCATTGCCTTAGCATTAGTAGGGTACTAAGTGCTTACCTGATTAATATACGTGTATATAAATGATATTACGTATATTACTATAAGGACTTTATTATTAAAGCCTTACAAACATATCTTATCGATTTTTCTTATAAGTTATTTTTACTTTTTGCAGTAACCATGTCTTCAACGACGTTTGATGTTACCTACACTTCCGTCTACACCGACTCCGAGCCCGGCAGAGCTTTCTGGGGAGCCGATTATGAGGGGATATCGGAGGGAGGCATACCACGGGTCATCGTACTAGGATACGACGGACTCCCGCTACAGCCAGTAGCCCCACCATCACCAGATTTTATACTAGGTCCAGAAAATCCACAGACACCGCCAGTTCCTCAGGAAGAGGATGAGCGTGAGCCATTGTTCATACAGGCACATGACCCTAACTATGTGCCGGAGCCTATATATTACTACCATCATACCTGCTGATGAGCCTGTTTCCCCACCTGAGGGAACAGAGCCTATTATACCACCACCCTCCACTGACATTACCATTGGGGCTAGGATTACCATCCGACCCCAGACTTCCATATCCCTTCCACCAGAGGCAGAGGTTGAGAGACTTCTGGCCATGACTACTCCATCACCATCACCACCATGGAGATGATGATGACGGCGATTCATCTAGGATGCCGCCAGGGATGAGGATGATATCGAGGAGGATGAGGAAGTCGAGGAGGAGGGTGGAGCCTTATCTCCGGTGACTCTCTACCGTCAACTGCTGATGAGCCTGTTTCCCTCACCTGAGGGAAACAGAGCATGCTATTCCACCACCTCACTGACAATTACTATTGGGGCTAGGGTATTACTGTCGACCCCAAGCTTCCCATACCCTTACACCAGGGCAGAAGTCGAGAGACTTTCTGAACCATGACTACTCCATCACCATCACACCCACTCACTATCTCCACACTCTACAGGGGGAGCGCCTTGCTAGGTGCATGGCTCCAACCTGCTCATTACCACCTTTACCCACCCATCAATCTGGGTGTCTAACCCAAATCTAGACACTCAGGATAGCATCCACCCAGGCTCTCATTGATGCAGTTACTGCCGCATTACCACCACCTTCATTACTACCACTACCACCGTCTCTATCCATACCAGCACCTGTTGACCATAGGGATGATATTCCTGAGTCTGAGCAGCCTCCCCGCAAGAGGTTGCATTTGTCCACTATATGCTCCAGATATGAGATCGGAGAGAGTTCCACTGCTAGACCTGCCAGAGGTCAAGGGATAGATTATGGGTTTGTCAGCACAGTAGATGCTGAAGAGAGGCGACAGGGGATTAGAGATGTTGGGTACGGGATTAGGGATACTTGGGTAGATCCGGCAGAGGCAGTTCCAGAGATAGCACCTATGACCGTGGGAGAGGTCAACACTAGGGTCGTAGAGCTTGCTGAGCTCCATGAGCGTGATACACAGGACTTGTATGCTCTACTAGAGGATGCTCAGGATGGTAGGTCTCGTATATCACAGCGAGTTGATATGAACTCGCAGCGGGTCGATTTACTTATGGGGGATAGGATGACTCTCCAGGAGACCGTATGGATGGTGGAGGAGGAGGCCTATGCTTCCCGCGAGGCTTGGGCTCGTTCGATAGGATTGAGCCAGGCGACTCATCAGGAGCTTCAGACCCATCGTGATCATGTGTATGCACATGAGACCTATCTACAGGCACACCAGACACAGCTACAGCTGCAGAGTACTCTCATTCAGACACAGCACCAGGTACACGAGACTCGCTTTCATATGCAGCAGACTGAGTTGACAGCACTTCGAGAGACTGATCGTAGGCGTCAGGAACAGATGGTAGAGACTCTCCGAGTCATCAGAGATATGAGGCGAGAGATGAGCGACATGCAGGCTGAGTTGTTAGCGCTGCGAGAGCAGCGGAGGACAGCTGGACAGTCAGGACCAGAGGCTAGGATTCCAGATCACCAGGAGGGATCTGGGGACGCCGACAGTCACATCTAGTGATTTATGTTATTGTATTTTGCTAGGTCATTGTACAGGCATGTTAAGTATTAGGGGTTCACCCCGCTAGCATAGCCTTAGATCTTTTGTATTGTATTATGTGTATTCAGACGACTATTTCATGTAAAATTTTCAAAGTTATGAATGAAATGGATGTGTCACTTTGTACTATATACCTCTCTTGTGTGGATTATCTCATCTATATATTATTATATTCTGTCATATAACCTCATGTTTTGTCTTTTGTGATCTAGACAAATCATGGCACCTACAACCAGAAGAGGACCAAACACTCCAGTCAACGACACCAACCCAAACAACATAACCCCCGAATCCATCCAAGCAATGATCGATCAAGCTCTCTTGCGAAACTCCACCAATGGGGATGGAAGCCACAGTTCGCACGGGGATAACCGCAGAAACGTGCAAACTGCGCGTCCTTGTTTTTACGCTGATTTCATGAAGTGCCAACCTTTGAACTTCAAAGGGGCTGAAGGCGTAGTCGGTTTAACTCGATGGATTGAAAAGATGGAGTCAGTTTTCAATATCAGTGGTTGTGCCGTTGAGAACCAAGTAAAGTTTGCCACCTGCACTCTGCTAGGTGCTGCTCTGACTTGGTGGAATGGTCAGATAAGAACCTTAGGTCCAGAGGCATATGCCATGACTTGGGAAGTACTCAAGAGAAAGATGACGGACAAGTATTGTCCGCAGGGTGAAATCAAGAAACTGGAAATCGAGCTGTGGAACCTAAAAGTCAAGGGAAACGACGTACCAGCGTACACTGAACGTTTCCAAGAGTTAACCTTGATATGTACCAAGTTTGTTGCCAATGAAACTGAGAAAGTTGACAAGTACCTCAGTGGACTTCCTGACAACATTTATGGGAACGTCAAAGCTGCTAAACCCAAGACATTGGATGAGACTATTGAGTTGGCCAATGACTTGATGGATCGGAAACTCCTCACCTACTCGGAAAGGCAATCTGACAACAAAAGGAGGGCTGATGATTCATCCAGAAACAACCATGGTCACCAACAGCAACCCTTCAAAAGGCAGAATGTCGCCTACAACATGGGGACAGGCGAAAGGAAGCCATATGGGGGATCTTTGCCCAAGTGCAACAAGTGCCATCTTCACCATAATGGCCCGTGCACCCAGAGGTGCCACAAGTGCAACAAGATAGGGCACTTTGCTCGCGATTGCAGGAGTACTGGTAACACAAATGTTGCTAACACTCAGAAGGGCAATGGGGCAACTCCCAAAGGGAATGGTTGTTTTGAGTGTGGAGCACCAGGACACTTCAAAAGAGATTGTCCAAAACTGAAGAATAAAAATGGAGGAAATGGGAATGCACAAGGATGGGTCTATGCAGTTGGAAATGCAGAGAAGAGGGGAAATGCACCAGGGAACCCTGATGCAAATGTCGTCACCGGTACGTTCCTCTTAAATAACCACTATGCATCTATCTTATTCGACACTGGTGCCGATAGAAGTTTTATATCCACTGCATTTAGTTCCTTGATTAACATCGCCCCAACTTCACTAGAAAACTGTTATGATGTCGAATTAGCCGATGGGAAACTAGTCAAGATAGACACAATTATACAGCAGGTTGCAAACCTTAAAATTTTTAGCCATCCGTTCAACATAGATCTAATGCCAGTATAACCTGGTTAGTTTCAGACGTCATTTATCGGCATGACTGGTTAATGAAGATTGTCCACGCTTAGATCATATGCGATGAGAAACTTGTTCAAGTTCCCTACGGGAATGAAACCTTGACTTTCTGCGGAAACGAAAGTAGCAACGGGAGAGAATCCCGGTTGACAGTTATCTCATGTTCAAAAGCTCAAGAGTACATGGCCAAGGGATGCCAGGTCTTTTTAGCACAGATATCCGCCAAGAAGGAGGAGGAAAAGTCGGAAAGGAAACAAATAGAGGACGTACCAATCGTCCCGAGTATTTTCCAGGATAATTTCCTCGAGGACTTGGCCCGGTCTTCCTCCAGCTCGATACCGGTTGGGAATTCCAAATCGACTATGTTTCCAGACTGCAAACCGTACTCGAGCACCATAATCGAATTAGCCCCATCCGAAATGAAGGAATTGTCAGAACAATTACAGGAGCTTTCTGACAAAGGTTTCATAAGGCCTAGTTCCTCGCCTTGGGGAGCCCCGGTCTTGTTTGTCAAAAAGAAGGACGGCTCGTTCAGGATGTGCATCGACTACCGCGAGTTGAACAAACTGACGGTAAAGAATCGTTATCCACGTGCAGTAGTTCCCGAGGATCGACGATTTGTTTGATCAACTTCAAGATTCAGTATAACTGCGAAGATAGATCTGAGATCCGGAATAACACCACTAAGTACGAGAACAAGACGTCCCGAAGGAGGCGGCATTTCGAACTTGGTATGGCCATCAACGAGTATTTCAGGTTATGCCATTTTCGACTGACCAAATTCACCTGCGGTATTACATGGACCTCATGAACCGAGTATGCAACCCTACCTGATAAATATCTTATTGTCGTTTATCGATGACATAATTATTTATTCAAAGGACGAAAAGAGCATGAAGAACACCATAAAACTATTTGGAATTGCTTAAGGGAGAAGAATTGTACCACAGTTTTCAACATTGTGAATTGGTATATCCTGAAGGTATAATTTCTCGGACAACGTCATTGATAGTAAGAAGGCATACAATGTGGACCTCCAAAGAAGAGTTCCTATCAAGGATTGGGCATCTCCAAAGACACCAACGGAGATCCGCCAAATTCTATGGTCATGCTGTTTACAAATCGAAGGTTCATATGAAGGATTTTTCAAGATTGCTAAGTCAATACGAAACATACTCAGAAATGGATCAAGTTCGATTGGGGAAAAAAGGAAGAGGACGCCTTCCTCACATTTGAGTAAAGCCAGAAGTTGTGCAGTGCCCCAATTCTTCTGGCTTACCCTGAAGGATCGAAACCTGTCGTGGTATACTGTGATGCGTCACACAAAGGCTTTGGGTGCGGTGTTAATGCAGATTGATAAATATATTGCCTCTCTTCCTCACCAGTTAAAAGTTCACGAGAATAACTACACCACTCACGATTAGAACTTGGATCGGTAGTGTTTTGCTCTAAAGATATGGAGACACTATCTGTACGGAACCAGATGCACCGTATTCACCGACCATAAAAGCCTACAACACATTCTCGATCAGATAAGGAATCTTAACCTGAAGGTCAACGCCGTTGGCTAAGAATTGCTGATTGACTACGATTGTGATTCGTTATCAACCAGGAAAGCAAACGTAGTGTCCGACGCGCTGCGCCGTAAAGAACAGGGTTGAGCCTTGCGGTTCGGCCTTAGTTATGACAATTGGTTTGGATCTTCCCAAACGAATACTAGAAGCTCAGATCGAAGCCCATATAAACGAGAACATCGTAAATGAAGAACTAGTAGGTATGATTCGAAATGATATACCCAAGGAAAGAGTGAACCCAAGCGTGGCCGATGGGTACACTATACAGAAAAAACTATGCTTACACACAATGTGAGTTGGATACCGTGCTATTATGAGAGACTTAAGATCCGTTATTATGCACGAATCCCTCAAGTCGAAATATCTATATCCATCCCCGTTCAGAAAAGATGTACCAAGATGTGAAGAAATTAATTTTGTGGCCAAACATGCAGGCTGACATTGCCGACGTAGTAGCAAATGCCTGACTTGTGCCAAGGTCAAGGCCGAACAACAAAGGCCTCAGGATTGCTAGTACAACCAATAAATACCTGATGTGGGGAAATTGGATAACATAACAAAGGATTTATCAACCAAACTCCTAGACGTTCCACTAGGTTTCGACACCAATCTGGGTGATTGTTGGATCGTCTTACAAAATCTGCTCACTTTCTGGCCAAAACTATGCCTTATATAATTTGTAAACGTTTGTTTTAACAGTCAGCTAAATCACTCTCAATTAGATACTGTTGTTAACAGTCATCTAAACACTCTCAATTAGATATTGTTGTTGTTAGCTCATCCTGCTCTTGTGCAAAAGTAACAACTAGTCTCATACACAATATAAGATACGTATACATGATGAATCCTTAGTAAAAAAACATAAGGTTTCCATCCATGTATTAAATTATATCAAGTGAAATATGTCATTTAAGACTTGCTTCAATGATATATTGCATTATGTTGGACTGCAACAATGCTCTTAGCTGAGCATATCTAGTCAGCAGATTTATCATAAATAATGAAATCCTACTTCAACTAGAATTGATTATTTTTTAGCATTATGTGTACACAAACAACACTATGCCTTATATAATTCGTAAACGTTTGTTTTAATAGTCAGCTAAATCACTCTCAATTAGATATTGTTGTTAACAGTCATCTAAACACTCTCAATTAGATACTGTTGTTGTTAGCTCATCTTGCTCTTGTGCAAAAGTAACAACCAGTCTCATACACAATATAATATATACATGATGAATCCTTAGTTAAAAACACAAGGTTTCCATCCATGTATTAAATTATCTCAAGTGAAATATATCATTCAAGACTTGCTTCAATGATGTATTGCATTGTGTTGGACTTAATCACCGCATATGTTCATTTCAATAAACATTTATTCCAAGGTCGTTTGTTTTATTTCCTAAATTCCCAAGTGAATTTTCATTCCAATCTCAAGGATTAACATCTAGCTTCGATGTAATGGTGCTTTCAATATGTTACACAACATATGAATTTTAAGGAAAAACATAATGCTCCCACTTGATGTCAGGTATACTCAAGAGTTATCTTAATTTAATCAAAAATCATATTGTAATTAAACTTAAGATTTTAGCTCCTAGATGCATGATCCAATCCACACTTGGATTCTATTATCTTGTATACTTTATAAAGATTATTCGAGCTCATAACCTTTTTCGATTACACACCGTCCTCGCAAAAGTAATCATAAAGTAAAGAGTTATAAAACTTAATTGCCATATTCCAAAAATAGACTCATAACCCTTTTGATTACGCACCGTCCTTGCAAAGGTAATCATTAAGGAAAGAGTTATGAACCTTAATTTGCCATATTTCAGATTTAAGAAATTATGTATGACAATTAGTTATAATCACACTCAATTGCTTGAGTATGATTAAAAACTCTTATCTTTAGTCAGGCATTAATATGTATACAATTTTGCCCTTATGAGCCTTTCTTCAAAAGAAACTTATTTTAACCTCACACTTTAACTGTTTGGTGAAAGATCAATCAAGCTCAAAACATTGATTGTCTTTTAAGGACTACATCTTTTTATTCATAGGTCTAAGACATTTATCATATTCAAGATATGATAATTCATCTTATTAGTTAGCAGGTTTATAATGACCCTTTAATTTATATTCCTTAGCATTGATATTAAAATATCACTCCATTGGTGAGGCATCCTTGCGGATTTATGAATGAGAGTCACATTATACTTTGGTTCGACATTTTCATGTTAAACCTTAGTATGACATCAACAAGTGAATTCAGAAAGTTATGTATTTTATTCTTGAATATCTTCAAGATCTATAGATGCTCACACTTACTTTTGTAAGTAGAGATAATTTTCTAATTACTTAGTTTTAAGCAACAATAAATTGTTCTTAATTGGAAAACACAAAACACATTTTACAGTTCTCATCTCTAGCTTGTTAATAATATGCTTCATAAGATATTAACAAATTTTAGAACTTTAATCAAGACATAATGGGATTCATCCCAATCCATGAATAGATAATGTCTTGAATACCTTCTAGGTTGAATAGGCTAAACCTAGAATAGGAAGAAAAGATAAAGCTTCACTTTGAACGAGAGATGGAGTTCAACCAATAGAGGAGCAAAAGTTTCAAAGGCAAGAATCCCACTCTTATTACAACTAAGGGAGGAATAGATTATGAAGGAGAAGTCACATAAGAACGTGTGACTTCGAGTCTAGCTACAAGACTCGTAAATAAAGAAAAACGCTTCTTGGGAGGCAACCCAATATTTACTTTTCCCGCACATTAGGAGTGTCGTGTGTTTTATTCTTTTCATTTTATTCTATCATGTTTGAAATCTATCTTATAATCATGCTTTGTATTGTTTTTAACCCCGTCTTAATTTTAATCAAAGGTATTTTTCAAATAATAAGTGTAGGGGAATCTATTCGGTTTTTGAACCAAGTTCAAGCATGTTAAATAATTTGTTTGGATTAATTCGCGTCAGTTTCGAGTCATATGAGTAAATTGTCAAATCTCTGGTTTTATGCAGCTATTTGTAAGGGAATTAACTTATGGAATCAAGTGCAGGAAATTTTTCATCAAATTCAAAAATTTCGTTTTCACAGAACGTGGAAACAGCGTCACGAGACGCCATCACCACGACACCCGTGACGGGGTCAAGAGTTTCCTGACGGCGTCAAACGTCCAAGTCTAAAAAACTTAAAGTTTTTAATTATTTTTTCGGTCGACACCTTTTAGCGACCCCTTTTTGGCGGAAAAATTAAGTAAAATAGTAATTTTTTCTCTTGTCACTCCTGCAGACTTACACAAAGTGCTGATCTTCTTCGAAGGCCTTGAAATGTCACCCCGCAGACTCAGCTCACCCATTCGATCACCTCCACTGGTAAAACGGACATAACATACACAAGGAAAGAGTTCCTTTCAAACGTTTGATGAAATGAAGTCAAAAGGGGGGGGGGGATATTAAAGGGAAAAAAAACAACCAGCTCCTGAACCTCATAGGGATGATTATGAATACAATCTATAACAAGGTACTCAAATGAGCTGAAGTCTCTCAGGCATATGTCAAGCACATGTTTAACAGTGGCTATTCGTTAACCTCTCCATAACCACCAGACAACTCCCAGTAGTTTGAAGTTAAGGGGAAAGGTAGTGATACAGATGTAGCAAGCTGGCAAAGTCACTTCCAGAACTGCATAGCCAAAGAAACAACGTACCATGGATTATGCATATCCCAGAGGTGGATAATACATCACAGGAGGAAACGACTGGGACCCTTCTGTACATCTTGAGGAGGATGCTACACATCCACAAAATGGTTCGTGAAACTCCTATCTCATGCAATACAATTTGGTAATTTGGTGGTAATTCAAAAAAGATAAACTGTGAACGAAACTAAAATTCTAAATGTGGTGACGAACAAGGTATGAATGCTTCTAAAAACAGTGGCTCTGAGGAATGAACCAGTGAAACTGGATGAATACAAGTTGGTTCAAACTCTAAACAAAGTCATGTGCTCTTGGCTGGACCAAACCTGACACATGCAAGATGTCTACCTTGCTAATAATTACCCTAAGGTCCATGAAAGACTTGAAGCATACTACTAAGGAACAGGTCCACCTGAGAACCCACCGAGCTCGATCAAACCCTTATTCATCAATGAAGAATCTTGAGGATTCATGAGTGGGAAGCAGATGATGAAGAATTGGCTTATGTACATTTCTATGCATAACCCGGACCTTTTCGTAAAGGAAAATACACGTTTCAGTGCATTTTTCCTTAGCAATGAAAAGAGAAGTCTTTTCAGTCTTGAGCTACTATAACAAAACATTCAAAGTTTTGAGCTCATGACAATGTTTTTGCAATTACTTCCAGATTGCAACCCGGTTTCCATCATTTGAAGGAAAGTTTGTTCGTCTTTACAGACACCTGTTCCGAACAAACGGGTAAATTAATTGCTCGGGCATGGATACTTTATACCAGGCAACTTGGATTAATGTACGTTTCAGTGCATTTTTTCTTAATTCGGAAGAGAAGTCTTCCTGTTTGATAACCAAATAATTTTTCTTAATTGATTCTTCAAAATTATTGTGTTTAAACACATGGTAAAATTATTGTTTGAAATCAATCCGGACAATTTGACACTAAATCAAATGACTAATCTCTTGCAAATAGAAAATAGGGGTCCATCGATTGAGGGGAGAGTGTTGTTCAATTTTAATGTCTGGGTGCCGATTGGAAAGTGTAACCGAGTCTTGGAGAGACAAAAGAAGCTAAGGAACTAATTCTTCAAAGCTCTCACTGCATCAGCTGATGTTCCTTCTAGCGTAACAGAGACAACTGATACAACATCAACACTTCAACCACCACGTCCTCCACTACAAACCTAAAGAAAAAAGGAAAGGGGAAGGGGGGGGGGGGGGGTGGGGGGGGGGGGGGGGGGGGGGGGGGGGGGGGTGGTTTGGGGGGGGGTGGGGGGGGGGGTATATATATATCTAGGTCATCGAGATTTTGTAGAAAGATAAGATCTGAAGAAACTTCTAGAAATCTCGATTGCTTCATGTAGTGAAGCTCAAGAATTTGCTAGCTATCGAATCAGAGAAGTGAATGATTGTATCATTCCGCATTAAGGTCAATATCATCGTATTGAAACATACAGCTCGTACAGTAGAATGTATGTATCATCTAGATTTTTCATGAGTTTTTTCATTATACTTAAAAACCAGGTTTTTTTGATTTTACAAAAAATCTACCAAAAATATCATATCTACACTAAACACAATACCCTCAACGGATTGAGGAAGCATTAATATGTTCCAAACACGACTTGTGAATAATAAGCACACTTTTCTCCCAATTTTATAACATATTTAAATCAAGCGATATCCAAAATGTCAAAGGGTTTGAAATTTTTAATAAGGGGAGAAAATGTGATTAAAATATGTAATGTGATCATATTACTCAAGTGTATACTCCGCCAACATGTTGCTAAACAGTTTCGAATACCGATGCTTCATAGTTGAGGGGGAGCTTTTTCTGAAATGCAAAAACAATCGGTACTAAACACTGTGATAGTTATAATCATAATTTCCTGATTGTGTTTGCACAGTGATTTATGAAAAGGTGAACTGTACCAAAAGACTGACCATGTATTTACTTTTATCGAAGTTATAAGGATGGTAAGGTTAGGTACTCGTTCCTATGATCCTGCCAGAACCGGAGGGATCTACCCAGGGATAATCCACTAGTAAGTACAGAAGTCCTTAGGTATGATCAAAAGGAGTAAATGTGAGAACAAGGGAATAGGCCCGACAGAGATGGTAGCTATACTGGAATATACCAACAAGGTGCTATCATGAAGTCTCGGTAAGCACTGAAGGGGTGGAGGAATGAAAAAAATTGTACGGATAAAAGGGTGTAAAGAAAGAATGCCCCTCCCATTACTCTTAGCAGAAAACCGGTCAATACAATGCTGCAGAATCACTCGTTGATTGCGGACATTGAAGACGACATCATGGACCCAGGGATGCAATGCACAACCTTCCCAGTGCCATTCGATTTCTCTTGAAAGAAACTTGTCTCATTTTTACACGGAGACTAAACATGCAATCTACTGTCTCACTCACTCCGAGTAAGTCGGTATTGAAAAGGTGGCAGTCAGCTCCAGCCTCCGATCACTAATATCAAAGCGCACTTTCGAGTCTAGAGCCAAGAGATCATCAATTAATCTCGTTAGGACACATTTCCATTTATCTTGTCTTTCACACACTGTGGAAACAAGTTATTAACAGTAGCAATTACTCTACCAGTAGGAACTACATACCTACCAGTAGGAACTAATAAATACAAATATACCTAACAGAAATCCTGCTAGAGCCTACATCAAACAAGCTCTAGGTAGGTGACTTGTGCGATTCTACAAGAATCAAACTTGTGTCAACTGGAAAAAAACGATGGTGAGATTCTACGTGAATCAAACTTGTTCCAGCATAAGAATTGACGGTTATTAAACATTTGACAACCAATCAAAACTATCGAAGTGTTACAAAATAATTTCATAATTAACACTTAGACTGTTTTTTCAAATCAATTTTCTCTTTATTACTAACTGTTTCATTACAGAATCATTTAAAGATGGAGATGGAGATGGAGATACCCAGTTCTAGTAATGTCAAGTTAATAACCAAATGCTCAGACACGACCTACACTTGTTATAAAGTTATGAAAGATCTCATAAAGGTGTCAAAGCTTCCGTAAACTCTGATATCATATTCTTCTTCACAAGTGCACAAGATGGCAATAGATTACTAGATGATGAGAGATTAAGTTTGGCTGATGATCTCAAGAAAGCTCATGATTACAATCAAAACAAGTCAAAGTGAACAAGCTCAATTGTTATCTAAAGATCACTACAACAAAGTACTAGATGTATCATGAAGAATCAAGAGACTGCAAGCTGTAAGAGCTTAAGTCTAGTGTTTTCAAGGGTGACCTCCCTTAAGGGGAGATTGTTAGATATGAGTAAAAGACTAAGTCACCCCGTATATTTATAGTAACGGTTCACACTAATGGGTCAAAAGGAGCCCACTGAAATGGATAGTCGGTGTTGTCGCCATGCATAATGCATGTAATGAACTGAAGTACCGGGCCAAAGAAACAGGCTTAAGGAAGCCCAAACAATAATATGCAGGCTTTTGTCGCCTACCTTCGCCATCTTTAGTATATTTTTGAACAAGAAAAGAACCCGCGCGTTGCGGCGGGGCTAATTTTTTTCCGAATATTTTTTTTTACGTTTCGGGGGGTTTTTTTTGGCAATGCGTTATGGCGGGGCTAATTTTTAATATTTTCTTTTTTTGTATGATTCGGGGAAAAATATTTTGCGTTGGGACGGTCTAATTTTTTCTCGAATATTTTCTTTTTTTGGGACGTTTTTGTAAATTTTTTACGGGAATTTTTGTGTAAGAAAATCGTAAATAGTTAAAAGGTGAGGGTCTGTTTTGTATTTTTTTTTACTTTGAGCCAGATTTTAGGCTATTTTTGGGTTTTTTTTTGCTAATTTTTTCCCGATAGTTCATTAATTTTGTATATTCGGGAATATTTTTTGCATGATGGACGTTGTTGAATTTTTCCCGAATATATAATTTTTGGGTACGGATTTGATATCGTTTTTTTGGTTTTTATTTGGGCCGATGAATGTAAAAAAGTTGTGAACAATAAAAACTTGACGTGTTTTTTTGTTAATTTTTTTACGGGATTTTTTGTGTAAGAAAATCGTAAATAGTTAAAAGTTGAGGGACCGTTTTGTATTTTTTTACTTTGGGCCAGATTTCAGGCTAATTTTGGGCTAGTTTTTTTTTTTTACTTTGGGCCAAATTTTATGCGAATTTTAGGCTAGTTTGTCGACAAATGTATATATTAGTAATAATACTTTTATATGGCTTATGTGTTGGGCCTCATGTTTAAAGTGTTGTTTTTTTTGCTATATGGTTTTTTTTTTAATAAATCAGAACTTTTGTAATATTTTTTTCCCTCCTACTTTGTGCATACAAATTTTAAAATAAATAAATAATAATAATAAAAAAAAAAAAACCAAAACCGGGCTGACCCAAAATGGGAGCCCGTTACTGTAGTACTGTAGATCTACTGTCAAAACGACAGTGGATTTGTCCGTGAATCGAAGATGTTTCCGCGGATATGTTTTTTTATCTGAATCAGAACTTTTGTAATATATTTTTTTCACTCCTACTTTGTGCATACAAATTTAAAAAAAATAATAATTAGAAAAAAAAAACAAAAATCGGGCTGACCCAAAATGGGAGCCCGTTACTGTAGGACTGTAGATCCACTGTCAAAACGACAGTGGATTTGTCCGTGAATGTGTAATATAATAATAAGCAAGATAACCCGCGTGTTGCGGCGAGGCATATTTTTTTTTGGCGAATATGATTTAAACTTTTGTTTCTGACTCATGTCGTTTATTTTAAAGTTATTAATAGTTTAGGGTGTGTTTTGAAAGTTTTTTTTTTTAAATATATACGTACATTAAATTTCAACATTTTTTTAATTGTACGTATGTCAGAAGCATTGCAATATTAAGCATATATATATAAACTTCAACATTTTTTATAAAATTATACGTATGTCAAAAGCGTTGCAATATTGAGCTCGTTTTGTTCGCAATTCGAAGATCTTTCCGATAGTATTTTTTTTATCTGAATGAATCGGTAGATATGTGCTATATATTTGCTAAATAAAGTTTATCATATAAAATAGTCGTAAATAGTTAAGCTTGAGGGTTCATTTTGTAAGTTTTATTTTTTTTTTACCATTTTGAGCCGGCGGGTTTTTTTTTTCTTTTCTTTTTTAACTT
Source organism: Tanacetum coccineum (assembly GCA_026074375.1). Lineage (NCBI taxonomy): Eukaryota > Viridiplantae > Streptophyta > Magnoliopsida > Asterales > Asteraceae > Tanacetum > Tanacetum coccineum. The sequence continues at coordinate 15,565 of BQNB010001399.1, read as the reverse complement.
TTGGGCCGGTTGCGCCAATTTTGGCCCGATGTCAGAACGACCGTGTTTTTTACGACTAATGAGTAGCTTTATCAAATTTAAGTGCAAAAACACATACTAAATTGTACTAATTTTCGTAATATTGATTATCAATACATCATATACCAACCCAAGATTTCGGATACCATTTAATAAGCAAATGAGAAATTAGGCCGGCCCAATTCAGTATAACAACCCGATCCATAAGTAGCTTTGAGATATAAACCCCTTATAATATTTAGCTACAAACCAAACCTAATCACTACTCATAGTAACCTCCGCCAACATCTAACTTTTCCAATCACTCCATCACTTCACAATTCATTTAGTTCATACGCAGCCGCCATCGAATCACAATACATAACCCACGAAACATATTCTGTTTATTAAGGCACAAACTCAAACCCACTTGAATGAAGAACCAAGATCATTTTCGGCTTCAAGATCTTTATAAAGGTCTGGTGTAGGTTGTGAGTGTTTTTGTTTTGTGTGTTTTTTAACCAAAACAAACAAAGAATGAAACTTGATTAGTTTTTGTTCTTTGTTTAAACATTTGGAATATAGATCTATGATGATGTTTCATTTTTCTTGTTTGATTTTGTAAATGTTGGGTTATGTTAGTTGGATACGCAATGTACGACTAGAAGTGTGTGAGCCTATTGGAGGCACACACGATAAAGCATTTAGAGTACGTTTAAACTTCACGAAAGCTTTCCTAAACAGACCGTTTTGACATTGAATGATTAGACATGATCCTATGGTTGTCCTAAGAGAGGGGCCGGCCTAATGGAAGGATCTAGAGGGATGTCTAGGTGCATTCAAAAGAGATAAGTACTAGTAAGGAAGAAGAGGTATGATAAGGATAAAATGAGAAGAGTTGTGATAAGTCTTAAAACATAAAGTTTTAGCCTTATCACAATTAGAGTTGTGAAGTATATAACCCTTTCACCTCTCCCTCATTTGGTACGCATAACACAGATCCAAAAGCATAAAATAATACCTGCTCCTTCTCCCCTTAAATTTCACAACCGATTGCAATAAAACCTTAATAGGTTTTAGTGAAATTCACTCCTTCTTTACACCCTTTTGTTTGTATTCGGTTGATTCAATAAGGTCAATCCGATTGTGATTTGATCCCAATAATATTACAGAAGGTTCAATAAGCTGGTTTGACTGTTCTCAAGGTGTGACGACAGATAGGTTGTACGGGATACACGTGAGGTTTGGACTAGCATCCGGGCGTGCTTGTTTACGTGTTTGTGTGAGCACTCGTAGAGGTGACCACTTAGTCACTCGGTTCTTGTTCTCAGTTTTATTTAATTGCTGGTGTCTACGAGGGTATGTTCCTATTTATTTTGCATGTCCCTTATTGTGTTAATATGTATGTTAATTATTTATGCTAAGCTCGATCTATTCGCTGCGTACTCGTTAGAGTTAAATTGGTTAACTTGATTGTTAAATCCCAACAGTAAAGTCCAATCTATTATTGTTCAACACGAAAGAAACGAAACTGAGAACTAATATTTTGTATTCGAGTGATTGTTTGAGGAGATGGAAGGGCTGTGACGATGGGATTAGGTAGTTATGGATTTGTTGGGTTTCTGAATCTTCTTTTGAAACTGGACCAGACTTGAATTGTATTATTAATAAAGGTGATGGTATCATACAAGCCGAGGTACAGAATTTTGTTGATCCGTTTGGTATCTACGACATCCTTAATAAAAATACTGTCAAGAATGTTATCCCGGACCCATCCTTGTCACACCCTCCAGGATTTACTCCAGTTCAGTCCTCTTCGGACAGTCCATTGGTTGAGAGGGCTCGGGTTAAGGAGATGTCTCCCATAAAGCAGAATGGTGATACTAGGATTGATGATTCAAACGTTAATACCAGTGAATCTATAATATGATTTTTCCTTCCAATATTTCAATCTCGACAAAACCTCTAATGGAAGGTTCTATGCTAGTAGTTTTGGTATGATCTTATTAAAGTCGGCAAATCTGATGGGATATGTGATGGAAGGTTGCTCCAAGTTTCGAACACATCATAGTCTCCTATTTTTTTTTTTTTTCTTTTTTTTTTTTTTCCTTTTTTTTAAGGAGTTGGTGAGTGTTTTAAATGAAGATTCTTTCTCTCAATGTGCAAGGTCTGGGCCACAAGACCAAAAAAGAGTGGATCAAGGAGCTTAATTTCAAACATAGGAGTAACTTTTTAGCTATCCAGGAGACGAAGATGGATTGCATTTATGATATGGATATTAAATTTATGTGGGGTAACTCAAATTTCCAGTACATTGCGAGTGATTCAGTTGGGAACTCGGGAGGTTTATTATGTGTTTGGGAAAAATCTATCTTCAAGAAATCTGGGGCTTCCGTCTCGGATAATTTCATTGCTTTATACGGGACTTGGCTTCCTACAAGTACTAAGATTCTTATTGTTGTGATTTATGCCCCTCAAGCTTATACTTGCAAACGTACTTTGTGGGAATATATTTCTAGTTTGATTAATCGTTGGGATGGTGAGTTGTGGGAGTGTCTATTGTATTGGGAGATTTCAATGCTGTACGTACTAAAGATGAACGTTTTGGTTCAGTTTTTAACCCGATTTGTGCACGTAATTTCAATCAGTTTATCTCTTCCTCTGGTCTTATTGATGTCAAAATGGATGGATACTCTTTTACGTGGTCTCTTCCGTCTGCCTCGAAAATGAGTAAGTTGGATCGGTTTTTGGTTTCCAATGGTATTTTGTCAATGTTTCCTTCCATTTCATCTGTTTGTTTAGACCGTCATTTATCTGATCACAGACCCATTATCCTTAAAGAAAGTTCTGTGGATTATGGTCCGACGCCTTTTCGTATATATCATTCTTGGTTTTCTTATGAGGGCTTCGACGCGATGGTGTCTCAAGCTTGGAAGTCTTTTGATTACAACGATTCCAATAAACTTATTTGTTTTAAGAAGAAGGTACAGGACTTGAAGAAAATCATTCGTCCATGGATCAATAATCAGATTTCGTTGAAAAAAGGGATCAAATCTTCTTTATTGAATAAGTTGGCTGATATTGATAAAGTGCTAGACAGTGGCGTTAATTCTGATGAGATTCTCTTGAGTCGTTTGGAGGTTTCTCGGAGACTCTTTAACCTTAATCAGGCAGATATCAAAGACGCGGCGCAGCAGGCCAAAGTTAAGTGGGCTATCGAGGGGGACGAAAATTCTAAATTTTTTCATGGGGTCATAAACAAAAAACGTGCCCAGCTTGCTATTCGGGGAGTGTTTAACAATGGGACTTGGTGTACTGATCCAAATATGGTTAAAGAGTCGTGTCTCCTACTCATTTTGCTTACGGTTTTAAGCTAGGCCCCTTTGGTTCATCCCGGTTTAAGATTAACCTTCCGTTTATTAATCGTCTTACTACTGATCAAAGAATTGATTTGGACTGTGCCATTACTTCGGATGAGATCAAAGCTGCTGTTTGGGATTGTGGCGAAAACAAATCCCCTGGTCCCGATGGATTCACCTTTGAGTTTTTTAGACATTTTTGGGATCTTATTGGTCTGGACTTATGTGCAGCGGTTCAACATTTTTTTGAGAAAGGGACTTTCCCGAGGGGTTGTAATTCTTCGTTCATAGCTCTAATTCCTAAAGTGCCAGACGCAAAATTTGTTTCGGATTTTAGGCCAATCAGCCTAATAGGGAGTGTTTATAAAGTCATCACAAAGGTTCTTGCTAATCGTCTTGGGCACGTTATTTCGGACTTAGTGTCAAATACTCAATCTGCGTTCATTAAGAATCGTCAAATTCTTGACGGCCCATTTATTCTGAACGAGATAATTGCTTGGTGTAAACGGAAGAAGAAACAATCTTTAATTTTGATGGTGAACTTTGTAAGGCCTTACGACTCGTAGGTGGACTTTTGTGGAAGTTCTTGAAAGCGGTTGGTTTGTGTCCTAGAGGTGCCTCCTGGATCCGTGGCATTTTCTCTTCTAACATGTCTTCGATTCTTGTCAACGGCAGTCCTACTAATGAATTCCCAATCTTTTGTGGCCTCAAACAAGGAGACCCTTTGGCTCCTCTTCTTTTTATTTTGGTTATGGAGTCACTTCACTTGTCCGTATGTAGAGCGGTAAATGATGGAATCTTCAAAGGTCTTCAGCTTCAGGATCATATGACTTTATCTCATCTCTTTTACGCTGATGACGTTGTCTTTGTAGGGGAATGGTCTGATTCAAACTTGGCAAATTTAATTAAAATTCTCAAGTGTTTTCATCTCGCGTCTGGGCTGAAGATCAATATTCAAAAGAGCCAGGTAATGGGTGTAGGTGTTCCCGAGGAGATCGTTTCTCATGGTGCTGCTACTATTGGTTGTGCGGTTTTACATACTCCGTTCAAATACTTAGGCGTGGTAGTGGGCGATCATATGACTCGGCATTCTGCCTGGTCTTATGTTATTCAGAAAGTGCAGTCCCGTTTATCTAGGTGGAAAGCTAATACTCTTTCGATCGGTGGGAGACTCACCCTTTTAAAATCTGTCTTAGGTGCTGTGCCTTTGTTTACGATGTCTATTTACAAGGTTCCGTTGGGTGTTCTTCAAGATCTTGAGAGGATCCGAAGTAAGTTTTTTATTGGTGCTAACCAGTCCGATAGAAAAATGTCTTGGGTTGCTTGGGACCAAGTGTTGGCTGCGAAAAAACGTGGGGGTCTTGGGATTTCAAGTTTTTATGCTCTTAACAGGGCCTTACTCCTTAAATGGGTTTGGCGTTATATATCTCAAGATGGATCCTTATGGTACCATATCATTAGAGCTTTGTATGGTGACTCGATTGACAGTCATGGATATATTCGGGAAGTTCGAGTGCTTGAAGACAAAGGTTTTAACTTTCTTTCCCATTGTAAAATTCACGTGGGTACTGGTAATCAGACCAAGTTTTGGTTGGATTTCTGGGTTTCGGATATGGCTTTGTGTGATCGCTTTCCTCGCATTTTTGCTTTGGAAACAGTCAAGGAGGTCTTGGTAGCTGATAAGATGGAAGTTAGCCCTTTGTGTACTTCTTTCCGTAGGCCGATTCGGGATGGTGTAGAGAGACAGCAGTGGTTGGAGTTTCTGCACGTTATGGATTCAGTTACTTTATCCTTGTCGCCCGACAGATGGTCGTGTGATATTAATGGCGAAGGTACGTTTTGTGTCAAAGATATTCGGTTACTCTTTGATGATATTATCTCCCTTCCTTGGGTGTAGAAACGAGGTGGGTCAAGCATGTTCCAATTAAAGTTAACGTGTTTGCTTGGCGGGCTCGCCTTGATCGTCTTCCTACTCGCCTTAATCTGAGTAAAAGGGGTATTTTGACGAATTCCATTGCTTGCCCGATTTGTGACTCGGCTCACGAAGATGTTAATCATTTATTTTTTGGTTGCTCGATGGCTCAGGATCTTTTGTCTTTGATTTGTCGTTGGTGTGAAATCTCCCATGGACAAAAGTTGGGTTCTTTTTCTGATTGGGATACTTGGCTTATTTCTACTCGTCTTTCGTCTAAGCTGAAATCTTTACTGGAGGGTGTTTTCCTTACAGCTTGGTGGTCTATTTGGTCATTTCGGAATAGGTTGTTATTCGATGATGTCCCTCCAAGGCGTTCAAGGATTTTTGACGACATAGTCTCTTGTTCTTTTAATTGGTGTTCCAACCGCTGTTCTAGTTTTATTTCTAAGGAGTTTTGGTATAAGAATCCTTATTTAATTTCTATGTAATATTTCTAGCGCCTTGCTAGTTTTTAATAAAAGTTGCCGTTCAAAAAAAAATTAACACTTTATAAGTGATTACCAGAATTGTTACTATAAAAGATTTGCGCGTGTATCGCTAACCTAATTTTTCTAATTGCATAAATTTGTTTTACATTAAACACTTGGAAACCCAAATATTTTCTAATAGCATAAATTCTCGACCTTTCTCTTCGTCCTTTGAACATAAGCTTCAGCTTATTAACATCTAGATTCAGGTTTTTAGTTGCGCATTGAACTTGAGACTATAGATATGTCTTTATTTGATTCTTTTATGTTTGTCAAGAAGGTCCCGTGACATGTAAATGTGCAGGCAAATGTTTGTCAAAAAGGTCCGATGCCAATTTTAAAGAGAAATTGAATTTATGTTTTTTGATAACTTTGGAAAAGAAGCAATTAAAAAATTTTGAATTTGAAAAACATTCAAGATGTTTTACCTTTTTAATGTCTTTTTATTAATCCAGCTTTCATGTAAACATCTTAACAATTTTTATAAACGTAATTTTAAAAAAATTATTTTATATTTATGACATCACAAGTTAATATTTTTTAATACAATGGAACCAATAGCAAAGCACTCTGTAAGAAATGAATAAGAAGAAACCTTTGTTTTATAAATAAAATAGATAGATAGATTCATTATACTTAAAAATTATACAAAGAAAAAATCAAACTAACAAAACAAAATTACAATATGTACATTTCTAAAAATCAATATCATGAAGAAGATCTTCCCATTATAACAAAAATAACATAATACCTACCATAAATTCAATCAAAAAGTTAAATTCAAACCAAAGTTAAAACTACAAACCAAAGATACTTGATGAAGAAGTCAACCAAAGAACGAAGGCAGATGCATGAATCAATTTGAATGAAAGAATTTTCTTTCGATATGAGTTTAAAATTTAAAAGCTATTAAGAGTTAAATAAAAGAAAAAATAAAAGTAAAAAAAGTACATTAAAACAAAAAGATAAAAATAAATGGTAGTATATGACATCATCAATTAATATTTTTAATTAAAACAACCTAAAATACATTCACCTAGCGAAAAATGACATATGCAAAAAGCTTCTTTTAATACTATTAATATATTAGAATTGCTAATTAATGCAAATTTTGATTATAAGAGCAAAATAAAAAATATATCATAATTACTAGAGTAAATTGCATTTTTTGTCCATGTGGTTTGGCCAAATTGTAGGTTTAGTCCCTATCTTTACGAAATTGCAGTGAAGGTCTCTATTTTAAAGTTTTTGTTGCATGTTTGGTCCCTGACCCAAAGTTAAATGACTAAAATACCCTCTTTTTGGTTGCATGTTTAGTCCCTGACGAAGGGTATTTTAGTCATTTAACTTGAGATCAGGGACCAAACATGCAACCAAAACTTCAAAATTGAGACCTTCACTGCAATTTCATAAAGATAAGGACCAAACCTGCAACTTGACCAAACCACAAGGACCAAAAATGCAATTTACTCTAATTACTATCCATATATAAAAACTAAACATTTTTTTAGACAAACATAAATAGTAAGATGAACATTATTTGTGGAAAGAAGAGAGTAATAATACTTGATGTTATTGATACTTAGAAATGGCAATTCCTTTCTATTATAAGATGTTCTGGTTGCATTCTAATTTCTTGTTGCTACATTAACTAAGGATGTGTTTGTTTTTCTAAAAAAAATATGACCGTCTCTTACCACCTACCAGTCAGACGCGGTCAGAGGCCAATGCTGTTTGTTTTTTTCTCCTATTCAGACGCGATCAATAGTTATCCGTCTGACTCGGTCAAATGTGTTTTTAGTCTTTTACTGCCTCTGAACCATCTTTAAAGATATATATAAACTCATGGATCTTTGATAAAAACACATCACACCTGCCTTGGTTTGAATGACAACCCATATAGAGTGTTGTGCTTTTGAGATTCGAAAGAGATATAACACCAAAAATTTCGTGGGTTCGAATTACAACCCATATATAGTGTTGTTCGTTGGTGAAAGAGATATAACACCAAAGATCTTTGTAGGTGAAAGAAACTAAAGAGAATAAGCATGTGACTTTAATGTTGTGGTGGTTGAGAAGATGAATAGCTTTTAAGGCGTGTGTGAGACAATTTAGGGTTATAACATCTTTTGGTTTTAAGTAATAGGCCACTAGGGTTAGAAATATGTTGGGTTGATTTGTGGGATTAGTTATTTGGGCCAAGGTTATGCAATTGAAAATCTAAATTCTGAGCTGGTTTCGATATAACTACGATCACGAAATTGATAATGGATTGTGACTGTTAGTTGAAAATAAACCTCATTTTAGTTGTAAAAAATATAAAAAATAGGATTGGTCAGTCAATTATAAAAAAACAAACAACATTATATCATTCAGATTCAGACCTTTAAGCCACATCTTACCAGTAAGATGTGATAGTCAGATTTAAACAAAAAACATCTTAATGAAACAAACACACCCTAAGTTACACCAGACCTGTTGGAATACTTGTGACAACATTGATGTTATCATGATAAGTAGTATATATTAAGTTAGGGGTGCAGCGAACGAGTAGGAACAGTCATGAGATACCAGGATAAGTCATGTTTATCTGAGTGAAAGACATCTTCTTCAGGATGTCACCTGAATAAGAGAAAACCTCGTTCATTTATTAGTTTTAGTAGATACGCATGAATTCGTTCATTATAAAATAAAGGGATTTTCAAACTTGTGTCATGGTGGCACAAGCTTTAATACATTATATCAAGTGAAATTATCATATTTACATGTTAGTTGATATTAATAGTTTCTTAAATTAACGATGTTTACTAAATTCATCATTTTTTATATAGAAACCAAATTTATCAAGGAAATAATTGTGTTTATTCAATGCTCTAAACTTGTGCCACCATGACACAAGTTAAAAAACCATAAAATAAAAAATAAAAAAGTAACTGTGATTTTTACATTCGCTTGCATTACAAATTATAGATGTGATTACATAAATAAAAATTAAACGAACTAATATGAGTATCTCGCAAGACTTGGATAGATTACATGAAAGTTCGTCAACAATATGTGCATATATGTTACTAACGCCCTACTGTATTTTTTGAAATGTAAACGCACACGACACACATTTGTATATCGCTTGACGAAGATCCAGTTGCATGAGTCAAATATTTATTTTTCTCTCTATTTCTCTAACAATTATAACTTTCTATATAAAGAGCAGTAATTGAGAAAATTGCCAAGTCAAGGCATTTAATGCAAAACCCGGGTCAACCCTTCGGAACTCGCCTTAAATGCCTGAAAAGGAACCCGTCTGAAAAAGAAACCCGATATTAAACACGTATATCCTTTAGTGGGGGTACGTGTCCCTCCAAAAGATATACCACCTCTATCTATCTTATTCAGTCTGATCTCTAGATCTTTCTCTCTCTCCCTTCATCTCCACTTTCCACATACATCTCAGATTTATCTCTTCCCTCTCTCTCATGCCACCGATTATTAAAGTATTATGATGACGATACTATGGTTGACTTATATGGTTGCTACGTATGGTATCGTTGTTTCACAAATCACGTATAATCGTTTTGTGATCGGTATGTGGTGATGGTGATTATGGTTGGTATCGTTGGGTATTTTGTGATGATTAATTTTTGGTGGTTATTTTAGGGCATAGTAGGCTTCAATTAAAGAAGGTGATCTTTTCAAACATTGTGTTATTTCATATTTTGTAATTGCTAATTTTTTGGCTCTTTTAACTTATGAGCTTATTATAAATTCAAAATAATAAAAATATCTCATAAATTGGGATATATGCGTTAAAAATAGGCTTATGGTCTATAAGCCGACTCAAATAAGCCCATAAGCCTTAAGAGAAGCAACTTAGGCTGTGTTCTTAAGTTGTGCATTAGCTATCACTTAATGTTGCAGTAGTTAACATTTTGACACTTTTGAGCTTATGATGCATGAAAATGACCTATACCTTGGCGGGGCAGCATGACCGAGGTCGTGTTTGCAGCCATGGCGGATTAGATATACTTTAAGCGGGTCTGCGCACTCGCAATTCTGAATTAGATAGTACATTAACTCGGGGGCACATTAGCAACAAGTTTAGCCGTGTATAAGCTTATTTTATAAGCACCTATAAAATTGTGTCTTTAAGCAAGGATGTATAAATTTGAGATTATCCGCATCTTGGCACGGTAACTTACTATCTTTGCAGCCACGACGGATTATGTAACCTTTGCCCTTTTCGTGTTCTGAATATTTTATTTATAGTCCTTTGACTATTTGACTTTTGTTAGTTTTATTCAAGATTTTTGTACCGTCGTTGACGGTGATGATTTTTATGAGAATTATGGTTGTTTATGGTTTATTGTGATTATAATCCCTTTTGAAGGTTTATTTATGTTCTTGTTTTCCGGGTGGTCTTAACCGTAAATTTTGAGAAATACCGAAAAAACGAGTTTGACAACGTCCGTTAATGTCCAAATGAGTTTTGAAGGGCTTAAAGTGAAAATATGTCGTGTGAATACTCTAGGTTATGGATAAGTTTTTTAAGTGAAATAAAAATGTAATTAATTTGGGTAAATTTTACGGTTGAGTTTTGAAGGCTTTTAAGTGATCCCGACACGAAAAGAAGAACCCGACACCCCTAGGATGCTATACATGGTTCAAAACAAGGGAGAGATAAGGAGGCATGATTATAACTCCTTTGTCTAACCATTATACACTTATATTCCATTCACTAGAAAGTTTACATTCATTTCATTTCATTTCAAAAAAAATAAACACACACAAGTGTGTGTGCTTGTGCGTCCGACCTAAGCCACCAACAAAAACACATATATTTTCCAACTTTGATCGAGAACGTGATATTCCGGGTTGATACGAGTATTTTGGTATTCATTTAAACAATGTTTGGATTTTTCGGTTCGTGTCAAAATCTACATTTTTGAAGATTTTCTTATAAGTTTTCAAATTTAAATTCCGTTTGTCCTTTTGGGTGTATTTTGATGCATAGATGTTAGTTATACAAGTTGATCATTGTGAAAATCAATTTTTGGAAACGAAACGAATAAAAAGGTTGCGTTTGGTTCGTCGGATATAAAAGGAAAATAAGGGTTTTTGTAGTTTTGATGTTGTGGTCATGATGGTTGAATAACATATGTTACTAGATAGCTTATTTTTGATAGTAGCTTGTATAGCTTATTCGGGCTTACTTTTAAGTTATTTCTTGGCTTATTTTGGCTTATATGCCACGTAATTTTTCAAAATCACTAAGAAAGTGATTTTGACTATTTTTGTGTTATGGCGTATGTTTGTGGACTATTTTTGAGGCTTATGGTAGTAACCAAATGCGATACGTAGCTTATTAGCTTATTTTCAAGCTTAATATACGTATTTTGGAGCTTATGGACTCACGGTCCAATAAGTTATTGAAAGCCGTGCTTTAATGAGTGGGATTATTATGGTCCGGTGTTAGTTTTTACTTATTGGTATAAGCTTATGTATGTAAATGGACCTTGGTTTTAGACTTGGATCGTATTTTGGACTTATAAATATCTTAATGGACCCTTATTGGGCCTTAAAGCCCAATAAGCGATATTTAGTCGTTATAAGAGTTTTGACGGACTTTCGGAAGTGAAAAAAAAAAAAAATGATTTACGAAGTGTTATTGCAACGATACTTTGGAAAAACGGTTTAGTAAACGTTAAAAGATTGAGATTTTGGGATTTTGCGAAAAGTGTCGAATTGTAAAAAGTGTTGAAAATAGGTTTGAACTTGGAAAAACGTCTGTATGTGTTGGTACGGTCATGTCGAAATTTCGTAAAAGGTTTATACTTATAAATTTTAAACCTAATAACTTAGATTTTTGATCAATCTTTATTTAAATAATAATAATATTATTTTTATTATTTTATTATTTAATAAATTCACTAAAGACGAAAATATAATTTTTCTCGAAACTTCACAATATGTTCGTTATGAGTAAACGTTTCATTTTCAACATCTAATATGATTATTTTTACGGTGACTAAGGTTACCGAATGGACTTACCGAGATATATTTATAATTATTAATTATAAATATTTACGTATTTTGCTTATATCATTTTAGTTATAGTATAAGTAAGTATTATCGAGTAACGGGATTGCATATGATTGTTAGGATATGTCGTACAACCATCAGAACAATAAAGTGTTATGAGTAATTGTACACGGTTAAACTCTATGCACAAACGTGAGATTGTTTTGGAATGGATGATAAAAATTGGGACATTAACTGGATAGTCGTGTGCGGGCGTCGTGGAATTTTGCTTGTGTGATTGTGATTTGGTTGCCTATAAGACTTGCTTGAGGTGGAGTTCTCGTAGCCTCATTTTAACTTTTTTTTCATTGGAGAAAATGATTCAAATGTGTTTTGAATTGATATGTGCGAAATGTGGTTTTGTTTTGGGACAAGATATGTGCTTATGATTTCTATGTGAATATTATGTGATGCATGATTGTTTGGATCGAATGGGTACGCCTACCCAGTATTTGTGTGATTATTGAAGCGGATGGGTACGCCTGCCCAGGTTTGTGTGTGGTAACTGCCCTAATTTTAGATGCTCCAGATAGTAGGCCGTTTTAGGGTGCGTAAGTGACATTTTGTGATTGCTAGCGAGGATGCTATGTCTTGGAAATTTTTTTTATTTGCAGATACTTCACTGTCATACAACACTATTGGTCATGTTTGAAATATTAGCACGTACTTTTAGAGTTTAAGGTAAAAACCTCATGAGCTCACAACATTATTGTTTGACGTTTTGAGTATCATTTTCAGGGTGAAGTGAATGAGGTAATAGTTGGTGATTATGATAGCAGACTTAGAAGTATCTCGAGTGGATTTTCATGTAAAGTCTTGCTTGTTTATTTTATTTGGCTTTAGTATTTGGAAGTTTTGGTTTAAGTTTGGATTATGGACCCCTGTGTGGGCTTTTGGTATTTGTAAGAGATTGTGGATTTGGTTTTGATTTGGGACATCACTCGAGGTTGTTCGAGGTTGATGGTCTTCATAGCACTTGAAGTTTATGCATTGTAGTATTCTCTATTTTGGATATATTCACCGTCATATAGCACTATTGTCCGTTGTTTGAAATATTGGCACAACTTTTGGGTTTAAGGTCAAACCTACGAGCTCACCAACATTATTGTTGACATTTTCGAGTATCATTTTCAGGTGAAGTGAAAGAGGAATAGGTTGGTGATTATGATAACATACTTAGAAGTATCTCGAGTGGATTTTCATGTGAAGTCTTGCTTGTTTATTTTATTTGGCTTTAGTATTTGGAAGTTTTGGTTTAAGTTTGGATTATGGACCCCTGTGTGGGCTTTTGGTATTTGTAAGAGATTGTGGATTTGGTTTTGATTTGGGACATCACTCGAGGTTGTTCGAGGTTGATGGTCTTCATAGCACTTGAAGTTTATGCATTGTAGTATTCTCTATTTTTGTATCTTGTGTTATGATTGATCATTATGTTGCATTCCTGAGTTTCTGCCATTGTCGGGGTGTGACAGATTGGTAACCAGAGCCAAGGTTATAGAGAACTAGGTGGATTGTTCTAGACTATAACCTAAAACCCATCGTTTAGTTGCGTATAGGATCTATGTGCGCGGTGTTCCGCTTTTGCTTGCTTTTGCGTGTTCGCGGTTTGGTGCTTTAGTTATGTCAGTCATTGAAATGTGTGAGCTCAATATTGAGTACGACAAGGAAAGGATAAGAATATAAGTACGGTAGCCAACATAGTTATAAGCGTATCACAACTCACTCATACTTAGTAATGTTGTTCACGCAAATCGATGTTGACATCGTAAGGTGGTATTATATGTGTATCCGTATATATAGTAAGATATTCTATATATATGTGAGTCTTCCTGCCTACCTAACGTTGCCCATGTTCTCCCTCGTATAGATAATGCCGCCAAGGATGAGGACCCGAAGTGCTGGCTGGCCTGTTGCCGAATCATTAGGAGGGGAAACGAATGTACGGGTTGGTAGAGGTAGGAAGGGTAGAAGACCTAGGGAAGGTAATGATGAGCGTGTTGATGATTTGAATGGTCAAGGAAATGACCAAGGAATGGGAGCTAATGGGGGAGCACCCGACTTCTCGACGATCATTGCCCAACAATTGCAGAACCTCTTACCCGTCATGCTAGCTCAGGTTGGTAACCAAGGAAATGTTGGAAATCAAAATGGTAATGTGGTTAATGAGAACGTTGGGAATGTGATAGTAAATGGCAACCGGGTAGGTTGTTCATATAAGGAGTTCTTAGCTTGTAACCCTAAGGAATATGATGGTAAAGGAGGTGTTGTAGTTCTTACTCGTTGGATTGAGAAAATGGAGTTTATGCATGATATGAGTGGTTGTAGTATTGACCAAAAAGTGAAAAACACTGCTGGTTCATTTGTGGGTAAGGCTATTCGTCAAAGTCTTAGATATGTCGTATAGGTCTAGAATAATACTGCGTATTTGCTGTCGGATCAGTAGACTTTCTCAAACTCTTCATTTATGCTTCAAAATGCATGCCTTTTAGAATAACTTCACCAAGTACTCCATAATTACTGCAATTCTCAAATACAAACGATTAAGTAACAATTCTTTGCAATAATCATACAAAATGGGTAATATACATAGGATAAATGATGCTATAAAAGTGACGTTATTTGATGTCATCACTCTATAAATTTGAGGAATGGTGGCAGCAATTGAGCTAAAGACCATCCAAAAGGCTGTGTAGATAGCTGGCACATTGACTGATGAAGCCCTTAGGAACAGGACAATAAAAAAGAACCCTGAGAAGAGAGGAAATAGGGGAGAACCTTTTAAGGATAGGAATAGAAGGGACGATAACAAGAGGACTAGAACGAGAAATGCTTTTGCTACAGCCGCAAACCCTGTTAGGGGAGGTTACACGGGTATGGCACCAAAGTGTACCACCTGTAGCTATCACCATTCACTTGAGACACCTTATCGCAGTTGTTTTAACTATAACCGCCCAAGATATTTTGCTAGGGATTGTAGAGTGTTGCCTAGGAATGTGAACCCCATCAATGCTAGAAACCTAGTTGCTAGAACCTGTTACGAGTGTGGCAGTATCGATCATATCAAGTCAGCTTATCCTAGTTTGAGTCAGGCTCAGAGGCTAGGGGGAAACCATCAGAACCAAGTCATGGCTATCAATGAGGGGTCAGGGTCGTAGAAACCAAGGGAACCAAGCTAGGGTTATGGCATTCATGTTGGGAGCAGAAGAGGCTTACCAAGATCTGAACATCGTGACGGGTACGTTTACACTAAATAATCATTATGCCACTACCTTATTTTACTCTGGTGCCGACTATAGTTTTGTTTCCACTACCTTTATACCTCTGTTAGGCATAGATCCTAGTGACTTAGGCTTCCGTTATAAGATTAAGATAGCTAGCGGGCAGCTAGTAGAGATTAATAAGGTTATTAAGGATTGCAAACTAGAAAAAGAAGGTCACATATTTGACATTAACTTGATACCCTTTGGAAGCGGGAGTTTTGATGTGATTATAGGAATGGATTGGTTGTCTAACCATAAGGCTAAGATAATTTGTCATGAGAAAGTAGTGAGGATACCACTACTAGATGGAAAGGTGCTTAGGATTTTAGGAGAGAAACCGAAAGAAAAGATGAGGAATTAATAAGTGCTAAGGCTAATGAGAAGAAATGAGTAGATATAGTAGTAGTGAAATATTTTCTTGAGGTATTC